>ML664183.1:16065411-16146443 GCA_007570785.1 Antilocapra americana | reverse complement strand
ACAAACAACCCGGTTAAAAATGGGCAGAAGATCTGAATAGACATTTTTCCAAAGAAAATATTCAGAGGGTCACATGAAAAAATGCTCAATATCACTCTTCATCAGAGAAATAGAAATAAAAGCCACAATGATATATCACCTCACATCTATGAATCGAAAAGTCTATAAGTAACAAATATTGGTGAGAATGTGGCATAAAAGGAAGACTAGTACATTGTTGGTGGGAATGTAACTTGTTATAGTCACTATGAAAGCAGAAAGGAAGCCCCACAAACAACTAAAAATAGAACTACAATATAATCCAGCAATCTTACTTCTCGGTAAAGAAAGAAAGAGGAAACATTATTTTGAAAAGATACATGCACCCTCAAAGTTCCTGGCAGCATTATCTACAATATCCAAGATAGGGAAGTACCCTAAGTTTCCATCAACAGATGAATAGATGAGGTTCTGGTAGACATATACAATGGAAGGTTGCTGAACCATAATTTAAAAAATGAAGTTCTGCCATTTGCAACAGTGTGGATGGGCCTAGAACGTATTATGCTTAGTGACATAAGTCAGAAAGAGAAAAACAAATAGTTTATTACTGGGGTCCAGCCCCTGCTGGACCCAGGGGTCTTGAGGGAGGGGTGGCGTTGGCAAAGTACTGAGCTGAGTCAATGTGTTGATGGAGCAGTTTCTCCCTTTATTGTTGTTGCTTTCCAGTTTTATACCCAAAGAACATCCCCATTACATCACATATCATTCAAGGTTACATTTTGCTCTTATCAGGCAGAGCTGTGTGGAGGCTTGAGGGAAAGGGTAGGCTTGAAACTGTTTTTATTCCAGTGACCTCGACCACTATCTGTCTCACTCTGTTCTGAAAACCTTGTCTATAATTATGGTCTCACACCTGCTATTTTATACCTATAGAGAAAATAAATGAGGGGTTAACTAAGGCAGATACAGCTGTTTGTGTTGTGTCTGTATTCTCTGGTTTTTACAAGGAAAGGGAACAATGAGACAGTCTAGCAGCACTGCTTTAGCAATAAAACCCTCTTAACCTTATATAGCTACTATAATGAATTCCTATGTCTACACTATCCTAAAGCAATCAATGTCTCCAACTATGCTGACTATAGTTAGGAGCATTCCTAAGTCTCATCCCTCCTGGTCTCTTTAAGGAAAGGAGCCTCCACTGTGGAGTGGTTGGGGGAGTGGGAGGTGGAAAGGTGACCCAAGTACGACCCGTCTGGTGGTGGCTTTGTCATGACTCCCAGGATGGCATAAACAGAACTCCCAAGAAAAATACCAGGAGGGGCCTTGCCCCAGGATGCCCCTATAACGAAAATCCACTTTGTAGTTTCCTTCTCAGTCTGGTGACTTTGTCATCCGAGCAAGGGGGGCATCCTGACGGCTCCCGGCAGTTTATGTTATCACTTGTATGCAATATAATTTAATATAAGTGGAATTTAAAAAACAAAACGAATGTATATACTATAAAAAAGAAACAAATCCACAGATTTAGAGAACTAGTGATTACCAATGAGGAGAAGGAAGAAGACAGGAGCAAGTTAGGGGTAGGGGATTAAGAGATATAAATTATTATGTATAAAAGAAGTAAACTACAAAGATACACTGTACAGCACAGGGAAATACAGCCATTATTTTGTAATAACTTTAAATGGAGTATAATCTAAAATATTGAATCACTATGTTGTACAACTGAAACTAACATAATATTATAAACTATGTAAATGAACTTAAGTGTAAAATAACATAAATGAGTGCTAAGGGGTGTAGTGTAGAGCATGATAAATATAATTAACATTGCTGTATATCATACATGAACATTGCTAAGGATGTAAATCCTGAGAGTTCTGATCACAAGGAAAGTTTTTCTATTTTATTAATTTTCTATCTATAAGAGATGATGTTTACTAAACTTATTGTGATAATCATTTTATGATATATGTAAGTTGAATCATTATGCTATACACTTTAAACTTATACAATTTTGTGCATCAGCTATATCTCAAGAAAACTGAAAGGAAAAACCCAAAATATTTTTTTACTGCCTTTTATGAATACTTATATACTTCTTTTCACTGTTCTTCTTTATTTGGTATTTTGAATTCAAGTTACTATTTAGGGTCTTTTTATTCAGCCTGAAGCCTCTCTTCAGTATTTCTTGTAGGTCAGTTCTGTTATTGGCCAATTCTCTACTTTTTTGTGAGGTTTGGAAATGTTTTTATTTCTCCTTTGTTTCTAAAATATAGTTTCGCTGATTATAGACTTCTTCTTCTTCTTTTTTTTTTTTTTAAATTCTTTACTTTATTGTGTTGGTTTTGCCATACAATGACATGGAGCCGCCATGGGTTTACATCTGCTCCCCCTCCAGAAACCCCCTCCCTCCTCCCTCCCGATTCCCTCCCCCTGGGACATCTCGGTGCACCAGCCCGGAGCATCAACCCTGGGCTGGCGATTGATTTCACATATGATAATTAACATGTTTCAATGCCATTCTCCCATATCATCCCACCCTTGCCCTCATCCATAGAGTCCACGAGTCTGTTCTATACATCTGCGTTTCTTTTGCTGTCTCGCATGCAGGGTTCTCGCTGCCATCTTTCTAAATTCCATATATATGTGTTAGTATACTGTATTGTTGTTTTTCCTTCTGGCTTACTTCACTCTGGATAATAGGTGGACGGAGCTGGAGCCTATTATCCAGAGTGATTATAGACTTCTGAGTTGATTGTTTTTTCTTTTGAAACTGAATAATGTCATTTCACTGTCTTTTAATCTCTGTTGTTCCTGATCAGAAGTTACTTGTTAATTGTATTAAGAATTCCTTTCATATGATGAACTGCTTTTCTCTGGCTGCTTTCAGAGTTCTTTGTCTTTTGACAGTTTGATTATGTCTCTTGGTCTGAATCTTTTTAAGTTCATCCTACTTAGAGTTTATTTAGCTTCTTATATAAAGATAAATTTGGAAAATTTTCCACTCTTTTTGCAAATATTTTTCTTAACTTTCCTCAATTCCCAGACTCCAACCATGCATACATTAACACGTTTAGTGGTGTCTCATAAATCTCTAAGGATGAATTAGGGCTATTCACACTTGGTTAACTCTGAATTAGGGCAAATAAAAGCAAGTCCTATGAAAAATGCTTTTCCAAGATCTGTCAGGCTAATTGAATTATAATAGTTCTCTGGAAATTGGGCATTTTGAGGAACTTCAATCCCATTCACTTTCTTTCAGTGTCTGCTAAGCTGCTGATTTACAAAGCTACATTGGTTGCAAGGCTCCTGTTTTTCAAAGCTACTACAAATTTGGAAAAGGACATAGGCATATCATAAGCTAAACACCTCATAATGTATTATTCTTACCAAGATTCAGGAGTTTTCTTAAAAACGCATTCTATGGATTTTTGCAAGTTTTTGTTAATTTTTAGAATCATCAAAAAGTTTATTTTAGAAGTTTTCATAGCCATTACTGAGAAGTGGATCTTTGTAGGTTTTTATACCACCAACTTGGAAGTCAAGCCCCTGGTCAAATTTTGTAAATTTTTCTTGTATACTTGCTAAGAATGTGGCTTTTCTCATGTTCCCAGGCCATGTTACAAATATTTAAAATACGTTATGTTGCTTAAACTGCTTAAATTTGCAGTCGTTTTTGGTTTGCATTGTTTACTACCCAGATATACTGTAGATGGAGCCCCTTTCCATGGAATTAATTTCACTCATAATTTCGCTTTACTCCTTTCACAGGACATGCATACAGATTATCTTCTCTCAACATCCAGAAATTGTGTCTTTATGCTGTAGGTTTTTCTTTCTACTATCTATCTTGTATAATGCTCCTTTAAAGGTTATGGTTGCCGTATTTATAATTTTATGATGCTATTTTTTAATTAATTTAACATAGGTTATATTTTTTTACAATAAAATGCGCTGATTTAAAATATATTATCCAGTAAGTTTTGGCTAATGTGTAAACCTATGTAACTATCACCAAAATAAAGTTATAGAATATCTCCATCATCCCAGAAAGTTTCCATTTGTCCTTAGAGCTCAGGTATTCTCCCACTCCCAGCCTTTAGTCTCTAACTATATTGATTATGCTTTTTGTTGCTAACAATTAGTTTTTAAATTTCTAGAAATGCAAGTAAGTGGAGTCATATATCATATATAAATCTGTGCTTTACTTTTCGATTTACATTTATTCTTTGACTTTTATCTGTATATTTTCTATTTTCCTTTTTTTCAATCTGTCTGAGATAGAATTCAATTATTTATCTACAGATAAAATTTTATTTAATTTATTTTGTTTTTAACTCATAAATTTCTCTAAATATACCTCTTCCACTGTCCTCTCCTTGAAGAATTTCAGAGAAAACATATTTTCCTCTAATGCATTCCATAATTTACTCTTTGGTATTGTTTCTTGCTATTTTTATTATTACATCGCTTAATCTGGCTTAGGGTTTTTTTTTTTTTTGCGTCTCATCTGCTATCTCTTGAAATTTATTTTATCTCTTTTAAAAAATTCACTTTATAAATCTCATTCTGTTACCTTTTCTTACAAAGGACATATATTAAGATGAGCAGATTTATTTTTTTAACTGTGCATGTCTAAGTGTGAGTGTGTTTTCTTTCCATTTTTATGTATGTAGCACAGCATCAAAAAATATGTTTTGTACTCATTAGCTTTATTGTATTCTACTTGCTCTACTTGAGGTGAGATCAAGTTCATTACTCTCAAAGGTGCTCATTTGGTGAATTTTTTAAAAATGTCTAACATATTTTAATTTACTAGACAATTTTTTTCATACTGCTGGTACAGTATCACAGTGAACTAACTCTACTACTCAGTAACACGTTGCAAATTTTCTATATTTCATTAATTCTGTCTTCCCTGATTTCTACTGCATGAAATGCATTTTTCCATCAAAAGTTATCTTTCAAATGTATCATTTTCAGATTCTGTTTGGTGAAAAAGAATTTTTACCCAGCACATACATTAGCAAGTTCACTGGTCAGAATGTATGCAACTGTCACGCTAGTGTAGATGTCAGGCAAGTGTATGCGCCTCCGTTCTTGTCTCATCACAGCAAAGATTTGGAGTGATGGAAGCCCTTGGCAGGTCACAGCTCTTGGGTCTTGGACAGACGGTGATATAGCTCTTAGACAAATCAGTGTTACAGCTCTATTTTGTTTAGAAGATAATAACAGGAGAATCCATCCTCAAAGCGTGGGGGGTGGGGAGAGAGAGAGAGAGAGAGAGAGAGAGAGAGAGAGAGAGAGAACCTGTGTATAAGGGGGTGGGGTGGAGAGAGAGAGAGAGAGCATGCACGCGGGGCGGGGAGAGAGAGAGAGGGAGAGGGAGGTAGGGGACAGAGAGAAAGAGAAAGAGCGCATGCACGTGGTGGGGAAAGAGAGAGAGAGAGGGAGAGGGAGAGAGGCAGGGGGAGAGAGAGAGAAAGAGAAAGAGCACATGCATGTGGGAGCGAGAGAGAAAGAGAGAATGCTTTGGCTCCTCCTTTTATATGTTTTTTCTTTCCCCTGGGCCTGTCCTATGCAAATTGGGCTTAGCCAGGAGTGCTGTTCTACCTGAAGTTCTCACTAAGGTCCTCAGACTTTCCTTGTTCTATTTTCACGGGCTTTTCCCTTCCTTGTCTTCTAGCCACTGCCATTTTGGACTCCTGTTTCCTATTCTACCTAGCACAACCATGTGGTAGTTGATGTGTATAACAAATTAACTATATTGTTCTTTGGAAATGATCCCCAAAATTTAAATAAGGTAGGCGTCACTTAATGATTTAAAGTAAAAATTTTTGATGATGTGTTAATGATGTATAGACCCAGGGAAAACTTGTCCAGTTTATAATTATAATTTATAATCCAAGATATATTTTGCACATAAATTTATAGTCCAATATTTCTGGGATGAAGTAACTCAATATAACTATGTAGAAAATTCAAATTATGCTTTTATGTCTTATATGGAAGTATGTTTGAGTATCGTATGTAAAAAAATTTTAATCTTTTTTCCCCTGTTTACCTCCTAATAAATCCAGTATCATTATCTAGGCACTGATTCAATTTAAGACCTTTATCTCAGAAAAAATTGTTTGATCAAACATTACCATATTTTTAAAAAGTGATTCAATTTAAGACCTTTATCTCAGAAAAAATTGTTTGATCAAACATTACCATATTTTTAAAAAGTGATTTAGATTTCTCTGGCAATGGACAGTGTTTCATTCTAAATTGATTGAAGCGACACAGTTTTACTGTTATGGAAAATTCTAATTCTTATAAAGGAACTAATGACTGACAAATGTATGTTGTCTTTCTTTCTTCTAGAGTCATATTGATGTATACTTATCACAGAATCCAGCAGGAATGTCAATTCAAAATGTGCTACACTAGCATCAAGAATGACTTTTCAAATTCTACCACTCAGTATTTATGGGGCTTCCAAAACTTATTAAAAGAGCATGGGGGGAAAAAGCACTGCTATGTGATGTGTTATATTTTTAAAATTGATTTTGGAGACTAGAGTAAGATAAGTTATTCCAGAGCTTAAATTTCAATCAAATAACTTTTATTTAGGGTTGTCAGATATAAAAAATATACAGGACACTCAGTTAAATTTTATTTTCAGATAAACATATAAATTTTTAGTATATCTACTATAGCATTCCAAATTTAGCTTAATTTAGAATCCTGTGTTTTATCTGGCGACCCAAAACTTATCCCATAATAAAGGAACTATTTGAGTTTTTAGTAAAAAAGGGAAACGTTTCATAAATATATCCATAACATTTCTATAATTTCTTTTCATAGTCTCATTAAAATAATATCAATTTATATAAGTCATCACCAACCAGATGACAAGTGGCAAATTTCTTAAACATTTCCCTCTTTCCTTTCAACCCTTCTTTCTTTTCCCTTTCTCCTTGTCTCCCTTTCTTCTCTATCTCTCTCTTTTTTGTTTGAAAGCTCTCCTCCTTTATAAGTCTTAGTGATTCTGTTTGTTATTGTAGCCAGTATATTATATCTTTTTTGAGGAGATAAAAGGGAACTCCTTTGATAACAAAAACAGATAGTGGCCAGGGAGTAGAGATTAGGGGGATGTGATAAAAACAGAATTGTTACTTTTGTGTTCAAAGGTGATAGCTTTCTATTCATTTCAAATTGGAAAACTGGTACAAATGTATTTTATGTCAATTTACCATAAGTTTTCCCTGGTGGCTCAGTGGTAAAGAATCTGCCTACAGTGCAAGAGACATAGGAGATGTGGGTTCAATCCCTGGGTCAAGAAGATCCTTTGGAGGAGGGCATGACAACTCATTTCAGTATTCTTACTCTTTCAGAAGAATTTCCCATGTGATAGCCAAAATACTGGAGCCAAAGTGACCTCACATTACTAAAATCATTTGCTAAGGTATAAGCGGATATCTACATATAGGATGTGAGTGCACATTATTCCAAAGTATGTACCCTTGAAATCTGTAGATGAATGATACTCTTGGATGTCATGTGCCTTCTTTGCCCTGAAAGGTTTTACTCCACTTACCTATAGTCAACAAATCAACATTTGTCCTTAGAAGAGATGTCTCATCTCATAATCTTGTATGCAGACATCTCATAATCTTGTATGCAGGACACTTCCACTGCTTAGCATCTCCACTTTGTAGAAAAGATAGCTCCGAACTACTCTTGTCTCACAATTATAATAGAATGCCACTAAAGCCCCGTTTTTACTCCTTCCAATTCTGAGACAATTCTTTTGTACCAGAAATGTTTGTCTTACTGTAACTTTTTTTGGAGTATCATGGGGAAATTTTTACTAAAAGGAAATTTTGTATAAAGGATAAAAACTTTCCCTGCATATCAATTCTGAATGCAGATATTAACTGAATTATTCTGTTTGGAAATGTATTTGATAATTGAATTGTAAAGTAACAAAGCAGCTTTTATACTTGTAGTTAATTAGTATTCCATATTTTATCTGTGCTATAAGAATCAATTTTGATCTTAGTGACTTGAAGTAGTTGGATCGTAAGCAATATTTATAGACTGAAATTAAATTTGCACCACCAAAATGAAACATAATACAAAACTTACTTGAAAAGCATTCATTTGTTTGTGTGAAATCATAATTATAGTTTTTCATCTGTTTATTTGGTCCTTCCTTAATAGATAGTATAAGTTGTTTCTATGGTTCAAACATTGTCAAAATGTGTGTTTAATGTCCTTATTGCTTTTCTTGAAAGTATGATATTTTTGTATGCTTCTAGTCTTCAATTTGCAAGTCTGCAATTGTCTGCTTCTAGTTCTCTGAGAATATATTTTACCAGTCATTCATCCAGGAGCACACAGTATTGTGGGAGAAAGACTGGACTCATATATGAAAGACATTAAATCTGAATCACTAGGTCATATTGTAAAATGGAGCAATTAAACCCACTGGTCTCCAGCTCTACTTATATTGTAAGATTTTGTAAGTAATAGTTTATTTTATTCTTATTTAAGACGTTATTAAAGGTACATTTCAAGCATATAACTGGGGAAATGCAATTCCAAATATTCTACATTATAATCAGGTGAAGTCATGTTTTCAGAATTTAATTATTTGGCTCTTAAAGGACAAAAATGACGATACATTAAAGATCTAACAAACCACTTGTTTTTAAAAGATAATGCAATGTTTTATGATTCCTAGAAAGATGATGTAGATAGACCTAAGGATGGGTTCAAAATAATAAAGCATAATTGTTTAACAACAGTACCACACATGGTAAAATTCAATGTATTATGCCATTTGAACCTCTCAGCAACTTTGTGATATTCAGCAGATGTTTATTATTATTACCATTTCACACATGAATAACCCAGATACACAGAACTTCTAGTTTGTGAAAGTAATTTTACTATGATGGAAGGCTTGGACTATAGTCCATTTCTGTCTGACAATGGTTGAGATTCCACTGATAATTTCTGTGGACTAAATAAAGAGGTAATTACTATTATAGTTTCAAGGAGGAAGAAAATAATCAAGTTACTATTCCTCATGTGATATGTTATTAACATACACTTTACTATTTCTCATTTCCCTTTAGCCCACTCCTCCATCATACCATGTGGAGGATATGAAGGTTCCAGCAGCAATGTGGAATGGTGGACAAGACATTTAGGAAATTCCAGGAGATGTTAACGTTCCAGAGTTTCAAAGAATAGCAAGGACAGATAAGAAAGCTTTCCTCAGTGATCAGTGCAAAGAAATAGAGGAAAACAATAGAATGGGGAAGACTAGAGGTCACTTCAAGAAAATTAGAGATACCAAGGGAATATTTCATGCAAAGATGGGCACAATAAAGGACAGAAATGGTATGGACCTAACAGAAGCAGAAGATATTAAGAAGAGGTGGCAAGAATACACGTTTGAGTATTTGAGAAAAAAGTATAGGCCCCCAAACATCTATCTTCCAGCCTAAATAATTATTAACATATGGCCAATTTTTTGCCTATACTGAAGGGAAGCAGAATCCTTCACTCTAAAATACACCTCTTGATTATTTTAGGTTGATTGTTATCTTTTCCTCTCTTTCCTTTTATTATCAAATTAGTGACAATTCACAGAAAAACAAGCCAAACACGCTGCAAAATGAGCACTACATAAACATGAAGTCTATGCGAAATGTTTGTTTCCAAATTTTGTTTGTTAGTGTTTGCCTGAGGATAAAACATTGTCCCAATTCAGATCAGTAGTGGATGGGTAAACAGATAGATCTATTTGACTCTGGACTCAGGATTTTCCCTAACTTTCTTTAAAACTATTATAATTTTTTGCATTGAAGAATAACTAAATCATAGTTATTCTTAGCTAAACTAAATCAGTTTTAGGTGTGTGAACATAATTATTCAATATTTCTATTCCTTACCAAAGGATCACCACAATAATTATTGCCACTTTTGTCACCATACAAAGTTATTACAATACTATTGAATGCATTTCTTATGCTGTACATTTCATCACTATGACATTTATTTTTTAAGTGTGTACTTCTTAGGGGTCCCAGGTGGTGCTAGTCGTAAAGAACTCACCCACCAATTCAGGAGACATAAGAGACAAGGGGTTCAACCCCTGGTTTGAGAAAATCCCCTGGAGAAGGAAGTGCAACCCCCTCCAGAATTCTTGCCTGGAGAATCCCATGGACAGAGGAGCCTGGTGACTACAGTCCATGGGGTCTCAAAGAGCTAGACACAGTCGAAGCAATTTAGCACACGTGTGTGCTCGTGTACTACTCAGTCCCCCTTACCTTAGTCTCCCTCACTTATTTCTTTCATCTCCTTTCTCTCCGCAACCACCTGTTTATACTCTATTAGTCATTTCTGTTTTGTAGTGTTTATTCCTTTGTTTGGTTTTTTAGATTCCATATAGAAATGGAATCATACAATATTTGTCTTTTAAATATTTCACTTAGCACCACATCTCTAATTTCATGCATGTTGTTGTAAATGACAAATTTTCATTCTTTGTTATGAAAGGTGACTGATATTGCTCCCTATATATACATACACATTTTTGTCTGTTCATTTATTGATGGGCACTTAGGTTGCTTTCCATACCTTGGCTGTTATAAATAATGCTGCAATGAACATAGTGGTGTATATATCTCTTCAAATCAGTGATTTCATTTTCTTTGGAAAAATGCTCAAAGTGGCCATGCTGGATCATATGGTAGTTCTGGTTTTAATTTTTTGAGGAACCTTACTACTTTTTTCCACAATTATTACAAATTTAAATTCTCAACAACAGTACATAAAGGTTTCCTTTTTGCCACATCATTGGCAATATTTCATATTTATTCTCTTTTATAAAAACCATTCTGACAAGTATGAGGTGATATATCATAGCAGTTTTGATTTGCATTTCCCTGATGATTAGAAAAGTTGAGTACTTTTTACTATACCTGTTGGCCATTTGTATGTCTTCTTCAGAAAAAAGATTATTCAAGTCCTATACCAATTTTTAAATTGGAGTGTGTGTTTCTTGATGTGCTACTTGTATATTTGATACTATTTTAACCCCTTACAAATATTTATATATCATTTGCAAGTATCTTCTCCCATTCAGTAGGCTGCCTTTTCATTTTGTTGATAGTTATTTCATTATACAAAAGCTGTTTATTCTGAAGTAGTCCCATTAGGTTATTTTTGCTTTTGCTCCCCTAGCCTGAGGAAAGACACAGTTAAAAAAAAAAAATATTGCTAACACTGATATCCAAGAGAGTACTAAATATTCTTCTAAAAGTTTTATGGTTTTAAATCTTACATTTGAGTCTTTAATCTCTTTTGAGTTTATTTTTGTATATGTTGTGAGAAAATAGTCCAGCTTGATTCTTTTTCATGGAGTTGTCCAGTTTCCCAGCTCTGTTTATTAAAGAGGCTGTTTCCTCCCCTCCTCCATTGTATATTCTTGTCTCCTTTGTCATAGACTAATTGACTTTATACATGTGGGGTCATATCTGGGCTCTCTGCTACGTTCTAGTGATTTATGTGTCTGTTTTTTCCCAGTACTGTATTGTTTTAATTACAGTTTGAGATCAGGGCATGTGACACATCCAGTTTTGTTCTTCAAGATTGCTTGCACTATTGGGATCTTCTATGTTTCCATACAAATTTTAGAAATATTTGTTCTAATGCTGGTGGCTCAGGCAGTAAAGAATCCGCCTGCAATGCGGGAGACCTGGGTTCCATCCCTGGGTTGGAACCAGTATTCTTGCCTGAGGAATCCCTATGAACAGAGGAGCCCGGCAAGCTACAGTCCATGGGGTCCCAAAGAGTTGGACATGACTGAGTGACTAAACACAGAATGGTCATTTTAACAATATCAACTTTTCCTATCCTTGAGCACAGTATATCATTCTATTTACTTGATCATCTTTAATTTATTTTGACAACGTCTTATAGTTTTCCAACTACCGATCGTTTACTTTTTTTGTTAGATTTAGTCCTAAATATTTTATTCTTATTAATGTGATCATTGGATTGCTTTCTTAATTTCTCAACCTGGTAGTGTGTTGTTAGCATGTAGAAATGCAAGAGGTTTCTCTATATTAATTTTGTATCCTGTGGCTTTACTGAATTCATTGAGGAGTTCCAGCAGTTTTTTTTTTTTATTTTCTATTTTAAGAATTTTCTATATATGGAAAGATGTGATTTAAAAAGAGTGACAGTTTTACTTCTTTCTTTTCTCTTTGGATTATTTTTGTTGCTTTTCCTCATCTGATTGCTGTGGCTAGGACTTCCAAAAATATGTTAAATAGATGTGGCAAGAGTGGGGATGTTTCTGCTGCTCTTAACCTTAAAGGAAATGCTTCCTGAGACATTTGCTGCCTTTTCACTCTACCCTCCACTACCCAGCATCTCAATGGAAGATGAAAAATTAGCCACCTTCTTTTGACAATGGAGGAGTCATATTCCTCCAGTTATTGGCTGACAATAATTTTGTATTTGGGTATTGTATTATGCACGATATGTTTCATTTTATGTTGTCTCACAATAAAGCAAATTTTTAAAGTAAATCTTGGCCTAATATTTATTTTAACACTTTCCCATGTAAAGTAGCTTTAAAATGAATGTTTGCAATATCCTAATTTATTACTTACTGTTACTAGTAAACATTATTCAGTATTTCATATGGATAGGCAACAAACGTTAGGTCTTGTCTAGATTATAAGTGTGTAAAAATGGAATGTAAACACTCAATTTGGATATATATTATAACTTTATTCCTACATTCAGTTAAGCATCTTTTTCCCCAACAGGACTGTGTAATTCACCTCCCCCAATGATGACTTCATAGGAATATACATCCTTTATGCCAAAATGTTATGCAACCTGTCAACCACAAATTGGCACTTGCCTTGCATACTAGCCATGTACCTCTATAAAGAGTGAGTGACATGCTGCTGCAGCCACTGACCTCCGATACGCTCTGAAAGGAGTTCAGCGTGGAGAGCAGAAATGAGGCACTCCATGCTTGAGGTAAAACAGGTAGGAGGTGTCTTCAGATCCATATAGTCAACCTGATTTTATGAAGTTTCATTCTTGCATCTCCCCAGATCTAGGAAAGCACTAAAATCCTTCATGATGATGACTGTTCCTTGGGACAAGCAAGGTTCCGTGGATTAGTAGAAATCTTTTGGAAACACATGTGCTTAATTGTATGTACTTCCCCTTCACCAAAATTAACATATATACTGATCTTTCTCCCCTGCCACTTTGGAGAGCTTCTCAGAGCTATTGAGGTATTGTCTCACTGGGGCTTCCCAGGTGGCCGCTAATGATAAAGAACCCCTGCCACTGAAGGAGACGTAAGAGACGCGGGTTCTATCCATGGAACGGGAAGATCTCCTGGAGGAGGGTATGGCAACCCACTCTAGTATTCTTGCCTGGAAAATCCCATGGACAGAGGAGCCTGGTGGGCTACAGTCCATGGGTTCCCAGAGTCGGACACGACTGAAGTGACTTAGCATGCATGCATCCATTCCCAGACTGCAGTCCTCATTTTGCCCCAAATAAAACTTAACTGTCAACTCTCACGTACTGTATTTTTTAAGTTGATACACATGACGTTATCCTTGACCACACTGTCATTAGCTACTTTTATTTTAACTAAAGTTGAGAACATTTCATTTTACTTTCCTAGACCCTGCCCTGCAGGTGCCTAGAAAATTTTCTTTCAATTCTCTGTATTTCCTGTGTCACCTATTTTTTCTCTAGTACTATCAACAGCTCCGGAATTCATTTCATGCCTTATGCATCTCCATAGATGACAGCACTGGCAGGAACTCTCATTAGCTACTCAGTAGTATTTTGAATAATTGTAAAAGCCTTCCAGATATTTCCATGCATTCGTGAACATCCTAACCTTTAGTGCCCAAGGACACTGTTGTCCAAACTACACAGTACAAAGACTCTTCACATTACTGGTAATCCATTTGTTTATTTTTATGGTACTAGATTCTTTAGAAAAGTAGTGTGATCTCATTGATCATGCAATATATTCCCAATCTTGCTTCCTAGTTGGCATTGACAGGAAATCTAAAAACTGCAGATTTATTGAACCATTGAAGTGAAATGTTCAGTGTATTTATTTTCTGATTAGATACTCATTTGAAGTTTCCTGATAGCTTTTAATATCTTAATTCGTTCCTTTTGTCCTGCAAGTAAGCATAAAGTTTCCGCACCAGAAAGACTATAATAGCAATAACCACACCAGTTTCTCATGCCTGAATTGGTTCCCTTGTGAAGCTTTAAGATGATTGGGCCCATGGCAAAAGGACTCCTCTTCTATCATACTTATGAATCTTTTCATTTAAATAAGAATAGGACAGTTGTTTACCTGCCACCTCACATCCTGGGAGAGAGAAAGAAAACATTACTTCTTGGAATGTAAATAACTGGCTTCATGACTAAGAGTTTCATCCCTCTTTGAATGTTAACGACTTCTCTGGAAGAGAAAGGGGGCAGTCCCTATCAGGAATGAAAGTAATTGATTCTAAGGAAATAAGATTTATTACTCATTGAATGGGAATCAAGCTAGGTCTAGCCCTTAACTTCCAAGGCTTATCCTTTAATTCAGGTTGCAGTTTTGTTTGCTCAGAAAGTGCTGACTAAGAAACATAAAAATAGTCACTTCTGCATAGTACTTTGGGTGCACTGAGTAAACGTGAGTATAGAATCAGTCATAGATATACTAGGTTAGAGATAAGTTAAGGACCATCTCCAGATACAACTTTTAAATATGATAAGCAGCTTAATCTTCATCTGTTGAGCACTATCAGTCGAAATGTTGTTCAGTCGCTAAGTCATGTCCGACTCTTTGTGACCCCATGGACTGCAGCATGCCAGGCTCCTTGTCCTCCAGTATCTCCCAGTTTACTCAAATTCATATCCATTGAGTCAGTGATGCTATCTAACAATCTCATCCTGTGCCGTTCCCTTTTGCCTTCAGTGCAGATTGCCTAAGACTGTATTATTTTGTAAGAACACCCTTGTCATGCCTCAACTTTCTGCTAAGCATCTCTTCTATAAACCAGAATATCAGTAAATGAAAAAAAGATGATATTAACCTCTTGATATGTTAACTTTTCCCCAGATATAATAGTTCACATGTTTTATTCTTTCACATGATTTCATTAATCACTGTTCTAACATGTCTGTAAGTCATACAATTCAAATTACAGTCTTTAGAGTTCATAGGCATGGTGCTATTTGTAGGTCAGTAAAATATTTTCTCTGTAAGCTTGACTTTTTAAAAGTGAATGAATAAGTTCAATGGGTTCATGAAGACTGTAGTCTCTTTATATTAAGAGATTATGTGAAAATATGTGCCTAGTGAAACTGGGTCTACAAAGATCACTGTAATAAATGTTTAAGAGTTATGCTAAGAAGAGCTTCAGAGAGGGTGAGAACTAAGTAAGTGGTGCCTCTGCTAGGACCAGTTAATTCAAACAGTATTCATAGAGGCTGATTCAAGAAAAAAAAGTTCAAGACCAGTTCCAAAGAAAGATAAAACCAAGGCCCAGTCTCCATAACACCCATCTGATCTGACTGAGTTACACCTTTGGAATTAGTGTGAAGATCATTCTGTTAAAAAGACTTTCTCTTATTCTCTTTCACAAATACCTTGAAATATGATTAATGTACATTAATCTATACAAATTTAAAAGGTATAATTTTGTGAGTTTTATTACATGTATACATCCAGAAAACTAACATTCTAGTCAAGATACCCCACACTCTCATCACCCCAAAAAGTTTCCTCATGCACCTTGCTAATTTATTCCTTAATTTTAGTCACTATAGATCAGCTTTAACTTTCTATAATTTTGTATAAATCAAATACTAAAGTATGTATTTTTTGTCTTTTAAAAAATAATGTCCTGTGTTTATTCATATTATATTCAGAAGTACAAGCAAAACACAACGTCTTTATTTTAAATTAACAGATACAATGCTCACCTGAGTCCCCCCACCTCTTGAGTTTCTCTGTAAAGAAGGATGGTGGAGGCAAGTACAGAATAATAAATTTACTCCCATATGACAATATTTGTGCATTGTAATTGCATGTATTTTAAATTTACATATTTTCTTTAAGATTGTTCAATTCTCTAGATCTACCTTTTCCCCTGCTCCTCTCCAAATTTGAGTGGTTTTCTCCAAGCCAGATCTGGAGTGACTCTGAAAGTCATGAAGTTTAAAATTCAAGATCCTCATTTGCACAAGTCCCTTCCAGGGCTCTCTAATTTACTCACAAGGTAATACATTTTAATGAAATTTGCAAAATCCATATACATTAACCACAACTGATAAAGACTACTGGATGTTTCCACTCTCATTTCCTCTCTGTCATTGTTCCCTTTTTTCAGCTAGTGCTAACTATGGCCATGGGAAGTTTTGGAATTTGCTTATGGATGCTTAGTTGATACATATAGTCTAAATATATTTTTGTAGTTTGCCATCATTTCTGTGTAAGTAAATTACTGCTAACAATCTTTAAACACTTCTAGGAATAATGTAGTCAGTGTTGAGAGTACTTAAATATTTAGAGAGACTTGAACTGTCCTGAAATTTTAAAGCACATATATGACAGAACCTTGACAGAGGTCTTTCCAGATTTAACAACAGTGGTAAAAACCTCACAGCATTATTAATTATAAGTTGTGAAGTTGAAAGTAACTTTTCTGAAGCTAAAAAATTAATAAATTAATTTTAAAGTGATAATCTTTATTCATATATAATTGGTATAATATTACAGTAGCTTCAGGCATAGAACATAATGATTTGATTTTTGTATATATTGTGAAAACATCACCGCAGTAAGTCTTGTTAACACCACACACATAGTTACAAATTTTTTCTTGTGATAAAAACTTCTAAAATCTACTCTGTTAGCAACTGTCAAGTATACAGTACAATATGATTCATTAGAGTCACCATGGGGTACATTACATAGCCATGACTTTGTAGATGGAAGTTTGTATCTTTGACCTCATTCACCCATTTCAACCAACTCAGCCCCCACCTCTGGCAACTACCAATCACTTTCATCTACGAGTTCAAATATTGATTTTTTTTTTACATAACTTATAAGTGGGATCATATGACTTTGACTTTACCTGTTTGATATTTATATGTGCATATATATGTGCATATTTCTTTTCCAGTTAGTGTTTTTCTTTGATGAATATTCAGAAGCAATATTTACTGAATCATTGGTACTTTGATCTTTAACATTTTGAGGAAACTGCATGCTGTTTCCCATACTGGCTGCCAATTTGTATCTCCACCAATGGTGCATAAGCATTCCTTTTTCTCCACATCTTTTCCAAAACTTGTTATCTCTTGCCTTTTGATAATGGACATTCTAAAAAGTGCAAGTTAATGACTCATTAAGGCTCTAATTTGCATTTCCCTGATGATTAGTGATGTTGTACACCTTTTCATGTACCTCTTGGTCATCTATATGTCTTCTTTGGAAAAATATCTACCCAGATCCTCTGCTCATTTTTTAAATTAAATTAGTTGTTTTCTGATTATTGAGTTGTATGAGTTCTTTATACATTTTGGATATTAACCCTTTATCATGTTATTTGTAAATGTTTTCTCTTGTTTGGTAGGTTGCCTTTTCATTTTGTTAATGATTTCCTTTGAAGAAACTTTTTAGTTTGATGTAGACCTGCTTGTTTATTTTAACTTTGTTTGCTTGCCCTTCTGGTGTCAAATACAAAATAAATTACTTCCAAGATTAATGTTAAGGAGCTTAAACCATATATTTTCTTCTAGGCCTTTTGTGCTTTTAGGGTCTTATATTAAAGTCTTTAATCCATTCTGTGTCAATTTTTATGTAAGGTATAATATGGTGGTCTGTTTTCATTCTTTTGCATGTAGCTGTCCAGTTTTTCCAACACTATTGAAGAGACTCTCCTTTTCCATTGTATGTTTTTGGCTCTTTGGTGTAGGTTAATTGACCATGTATGTGTTAATTTCTGGACTGTCTCTTCTATTCCATTGACCTCTGTGTCTATTTTTGTGTCAATACCATACTGCTCTGACTACTATAATTTTCTAATATACCTTGAAATCAGGGAGCAAGACACCCCTGGTGTTCTTCTTTCTCAAGATTGCTTTGATTGTTTTTGTTTTTAATGTTTCCATAAAAATTTTAGGATTCTTTGCCTTGTTTCTGTAAAAATAAAATGCCATTCAAATTTTGATAGGGATTGCATTGAACCTATAGATTGCTTTAGGTAATATGGAGAGTTTAACAATATTAATTCTTTCAATCATTGAGCACACTTTTTTTTTCTTTTTGATAAAGGTTTTAGGGTTTTCTGTGTTTAACATCATGTCATCTGCAAATAATGAAAGTTTTACTTCTTTATGATTTAAATGCCTTTGTTTCTTTACTTCACAGAGTGATTTTGAGATCCATCCATATTGTTTCATATAATAGTAGCTTGCTCATTTTTATTAGTAAGTAGAATTCTATTGCATTGATATAGAAGTATTTTGGTACTACAACTCTCTTGGTTGTAGTAACTTTGCAATAACTTGGCTGTCTTGAAATCAAGAAGTACAGTAGGTCCCTTACATATGAACCTTTCAAGTTGTAAACTTTCAAAGATGAATATGTGCATTCACATGTCCTGTTACATAACTTAGTTCACATGTCTGACGTGTATTGTCACATGGGTACATCCTTTTCAAGTGGTTGGGCTTTTGTGTACTTTACTGTGCAGTACTATATAAAGTACAGTATCTTTATCTTAAGCCCTGGATGTCTGGAAGCAAGCTTAAAAGCAGCGGTGATGTAGCTGGTACTGCTAAGAAGCACCAAGCCTTAACAACGGAAACAAAAGTGAAAATAATTAAGAGATTGGAATGAGGTGAAAAGATGGTAGACATCGCTCATTCTTATAACGCCGAACTCCTTGCCGTGCAACAGGAGGAGTTTACTATTGAAGACTTGATGGAATTAGAGGCCCAGAGAAAGGATGAAAAGAGACAAGAGGAAGAAGTAACTGAAGAACCAAAGAGATTCACGATGCTGGAAGCGGCAAAGGGAATTTTTTTGAGCAGGTACTGTTGGTTTTTGAGACACAGAACTCAAACAAAGTATGGTACACAAAGGTTGCAGCAGACATTCAGAATGCAATCCAGTGCTACTATGTCCTTAGTGGTAAGAAAGAGCTACTACCCAGACATCACTGGACATTTATTTTTTCCGAGAGGGTAGCCAGCAAGGAATCAGAGCCTGTGCCTTCAATATCAGATGTGAATGAAATTGCAGCTTGCACTCTGTCTCCTATTGCTAATGATCCTTCAGCTCTACCATCTCCCACCCCTTCTCCCTCCTCCAATCAGTAGCTCTTCTTGCCTGTTAACTTGATGCCAGCCCCTGTATGCCAACTGTTCTATACTTTTAAAGCCACTGTACTATAAGATTAAAACTGTTGTCTTTATTTTCTGTGCTTGTTATTTATGTGGAAAGTAATAGAAACCTATTGCAGTATAGCACTATATAGCCGATTGTTATTTGGGTACGTGGGCTAACTCTGTTGGACTTACAAATAAGTTGGACTTACTAATTCCCTCTCAGAATGAGACTCATTTGTATGTAAGGGACTTAATGTACTCAAACTTGTTCTTCTTTCACTTTCTTTAAATATTCTAGGGTTTTTGCTTTTTATGTAAGGTTTAATGATAGTTTGTCATCTTTCATATAAAAAACTGATTAAAATTTTTACTGGGATGATATTGAATATATAGAAGGAAATGGAGAAGGGAAATGGCAACCTACTCCAATGTTCTTGCCTGGGAAATCCCATGGACAGAGGAGCCTGGCAGGCTATAGCCCATGGGGTCACAAAGAAGTTAGAATAGCCACTAAACAACAATAATAAAGTAGAAAGAAAATTGAGAAAAGTTGACACTGTAATAATACCAAGGTGACATCAGTATCAAGGTGCTATAAGATGTCCCTCCTGTTTGTTCTCCTTTTTAACAACTAAAACTTAATATCCATCATGAACAGAAAAACCTCTTTGGGAGTTGCAGAATCCAGCAGCATATGCTGAGAGACCTAGGAAATGTCTGACTCATTTGTGCAACTGGTAATCGGCAGACACCACCTCCATACGGGCTGTGGAACCAGCAAGAGTCAATAAAACTTTTCCAAATCTTCACTGTCACCATTGGGTAAACCTGGGGAACGCCACCATGGGCCAGCATCTATGGATGAGGACTTTGTAAAATCAAGCCATTTGGAAACTCCAGCATACCACTAGAGAAAAACAAAGTACAGGTTTGGACACACTAGAGAGGGTAAAAGGAAATTTTCCAGTGCTGCCACTGTACTGTATTTACACTTAAAATTTTTTTAAGAGGGTAAAGTGCGTGTTAAATGTTCTTCACACAATAAAATCATATTTCAATAAATAAATAACCCTACATTTTGTTTACATTTGTAAGATTTGGTATTAGTTATTTTATGTCTTTGGCAACAACTGTCAAAATTTTATGATAAAAATGTGTTTCTCTCAAATTTTGAAAACCATACCAGTGGGCCTTACTGTTTTAAGATAAAGATGCTTCTTTATGAATTAAAGTGCTCCTACCCAAGTGCAGGTAAGGCTTCCCAGGTGGTGCTAGTGGTAAAGAACAAAAGACATAAGAGACTCAGGTTCAGTCCCTGGGTCGGGAAGATCCTCTGGAATAGGACATGGCAACCCACTCCAGTATTCTTGCCTGGAGAATCCTATGGACAGAGGAGCTTGGCAGGCTACCACCGTCCATGGGGTCACAAAGAGTCAGACACAACTGAAGCTATTTAGCACACACAGGCACCCAAGTGCAGGAGGAAGCTGGGTGATTCCTAGAGTCAAGGAAAACTCAGAGAATGAGAATGTAGGAAGGTGGAGTTTCAGCAGGTGGTAAAGCAAAGATAATGAATCGCTAAGGACATTTTGGAAACAAATCATCTTATGAGTTCACTATGCAATATTTGACTTGCTATTTGGCAAATATGGTAACTCATTGGAAACTCAATGACTGCACATTTTTAGGAAAGGTCACCCAAAACACACACAGGTACACCCATATATATGTGGAAACAGTGAGAGAGAGAAGGAAAAAGAGAATTAAGTTTTTCATTTACCTTCAAGAATGCAGAAAGCATTTGGTTTAGTGACAGTAAGTATGACCCTCTGGCATTATAAAGTTTATTATGCCTCAAAATGAATATATATATATATATATGTGAAGTTTTTTTTCTATCATAGGAAAAATACAGATTTCTTTAAAATTTTCAACCTTGATTTTATGTATATAAATTTTTTTTCTAGAGAGTTTCTTCCCTTTTTTCCTACTTTTTTGGGGTTTGATTTCAGGGAATTTGAAAAAAGGAAAGACAAAACAGTGCTCTGAATGTGTAACAGGAATGGGCAGCTTTGCTACTAGGCTCTATCTCCATATTATCCAGTCTCTAACTTGAAAGGAAATCTGACTTATTCTCAACTCAATAAAGGGAGAGTAGTACTCTAATAGAATATTTACAAGAAGAGACAAAGATCTTGAAAATATATTCAAAATTTATTTAAAATGTATGTGATGCCTTTCAGGGAAATTCATTTATTCTAGCAATTCCAATAACATTAAAGGAATTGTTGTGGTGTTTATAGTTATTGAAACTATAAACATGTTGATAGAACTGACCAGAATGTATCCCTTACAGTAACCAGTATCCTGGTATCTTATGAACATTCATCCTCTTTTACTCTCCCGAGCTCACCCCTACTTGTTACCTTCCCCTCTGTCTTTTCTCCTAGTATTCCTCTGCTGTCAAATCTGTGGTCTTTGAACTAAGCTCTTTACAGTCTGTTCAAAACAACAAACAAATACACTATTTTTTTTTTTCCCTTTAGGACAAGTCCTAAGGAGACTTTGATGAGGTTCATGCAGTGAGTAAGGAAGAATTTTTATTTTAATGTTTGATAGGAAATGGTAGCTCTGACATCAAGTCTACAAGGGGAGGTTGATAGATTAAAATATCTTTTGGGGAAGTAGAATCATGTATAAAACCAAAAATAAATGACCGCAGAAGTGTTATTGTAAAAACCATCCAATTGACAAAATGATGAGAAAAAGAAGAATCATAAGATAGATAAGGTAATAAATGGAAACTCTGTGAAGCAAATAGCAAGACAATTCATGACTTTATGCTGTAACAATGACCATGTTGCACTAATGACTTTTCTCCCCTAATAGGTTCAAAATACGGTGGCCTCTTGTAACGATGTGTTTCATCCACATGTCAGGAAATGCATTTTGTTTTCTTGGAGAAAACACAAAAAACCTTGAAGCCAAGATGAATCCTGTAAGTTATTCCTATCACTAAACAGCAGCAAAAAAAAAATAATCTATTCCAAGGATATTGGCACTATTATTCCTATTAACTCTTTTAAATATTCTTTTATGATTACAGTATAAAAACTGAAAGCTTTCTTAACATAGTATATATTACCCCAAACAATAAGAAATTCTACTTTAAGAATCATAAAAGTGGCCAAATGAATTTATAAAGCTAAATATTTTGTCTTTTCTCCATTTAGACTCAGATAATTTCCTACTGGGGTTACCCAAGTGAAGTGCATAAAGTTATCACTGCAAATGGTTTCATCGTTCCACTCTAATGAATTCCTCATGGGAAGGATGATACTAACAATTAAGGTAGGATTGTTGTGAGGGGAAAAGATGAGTGTCTCAAATCCTGAATCAAATGCAATCCAGTCAAACATATTCTCATCACAGAATATGAGATTAAGTTACTCATAAATAGAAAAAACAAAGCCTTAAACCTCCTGGGACCTCTGAGAGTAAGCTGAGGGTCTTAGAGCCACCAGATTTACAGTGGCTTCTATGATGTGAAATACCCTGACCTGTGACTTTATTATCCTGGTGCAAAAGTAATTGCGGTTTTTCATTGTTGATTTTGCCATTTGATACTGGAAAGCATTCTTAAATGTGGGTATGTTACACATCATTTTAATGCACACTTCTTTCTTTGTGTTTTTTGCTGAAGAATTATTACTTTCTGTTTATTTTATATGTATTCTAGTCTATAGAAATGATGTTAGACAAAAAAGCAAATTCTAGCAACTTTCTTATTCAAGTTCAGAATGGGTCATAAAGCAACAGAGACAACTTGCAACATCTACAATGCGTGTGGATCAGGAACTGCTAGTGAACATACAGTGTAGTGGTGGTTCAAAAAGTTTTGCAGAGGAGATGAGAGCCTTGAAGATGAGTGCAGTGGCTGACAATCAGAAGTTGACAACAACCAACTGAGAGAATCACTGCTGACGATCAGCTGTAGCTGATCCTCTTGCAACTACACAAGAAGTTCCCCAAGAACTCACTGTTGACCATTCTATGATCGTCTGGTACTTGAAGTAAATTGGAAAGGTGACAAAGCTTGATAAGTGTGTGCCTCATGAACTGACTGCAAATCAAAAACATTGTCACTCTGAAGTGTCCTCTTCTCTTATTCTATGCAACAACAACAAACTATTTCTTGATTGTATTGTGATGTGTGACAAAAAGTGGATTTTATATGATAACCAGCAACGACCAGCTCAGTAGTTGGACTGAGAAGAAACAAAGCCAAACATGCACCAAAAAAAAGGGTCATGATTGCTGTTTGGTAGTCTGCTGTCTGTCCAATCCACTATGGTTTTCTGAATCCTGGCAAAACCATTACATCTGAGAAGTATGCTCAGCAAATCAATTAGGTGCACCTAAAATGGCAACACATGCAGCCAGCATTGGTCAACAGAAAGAGCCCAAATTCTCTGCAACAACACCTGACCACATGTCTGTCACACAACCAATGTTCAAAAGTTGAACGAATTGGCTTCATCTGCCATATTCATCTGACCTCTCACCAACTGACTACCACTTCCTTGAGCATCTTGACAACTTTTTGCAGGAAAGTGCTTCTACATCCAGCAGGATGCAGAAAATGCTTTCCAAGGGCTTGTCAAATGCCAAAGCAAAGATTTTGATGCTACAGGAATAGACAAATTTATTTTTTGTTGGCAAAAATGTGTTGATTATAATGGTTCCTATTTTGATTAATAAAGATGTGTTTGAGCCTAGTTATAATGATTTAAACTTCAGGGCCTGGAACTGTAATTACTTTTTCACCAACTTAACAGTTTATTGTGCTGGGTGGAAACTTAGAGTCCCTGAATAGAAGACCCACTTAATTAACATAATGCTGAATTTCCTTAGAATATTATTTTAATAGTTTTTTGAGGTATAGTTGGCATACAACAAACAGCACATATATAAAGTCTACAATTTGATATATTTGTCATCTGAGAAACCACCAACACAATTAAGATGATATATTCAAAAATATTCAACTCAACCAAACATTTAATTTTAATATGAAATTAAAAGCCTATATCTAATGTATGAAAGCCTATATCTAACTTCATGCTTAACTGAGAATAAGGAACAAGTTTATAAATATTTTAAACAATTTTCTTCTTTAGGTAAGAGACCTGTTGTGTTTCTGCAACATGGTGTGCTTGCTTTGGCCACAAACTGGATTTCCAACCTGCCCAACAACAGCCTTGGCTTCCTCCTGGTGGATGCTGGTTATGATGCGTGACTGAGAAACAGCAGAAGAAACACCTGGGCCCAGGAAAATTTATACTATTCACCAGTCTCAGCTGAATTCTGGGCTTTCAGCTAAGAAGGGGACAATTAAAAATATTAATAAATATTGAGCTAAAAAAACACATGAGTATTCACCCCTTCCAAACCATTCTTATTTTAACACATCACATTCCAAACAGGAGTGTCATTTTCAATTTAATCCTTTCTTGGATTCCTTTTTACACCTCTTTTCAAGGGTAGCATTTTCTCCCAGTACAAACTGTCTGTGATCCCAGTACACAGTGTCTGTCGGTTCCATAAATACTCATTTCCACATAGAATGGGCAAAATTACTGATGCAAGAAAATGTGTTGCCTCCAGAAGATTCTGGTAGGAACATACACTTGGACTTAATAGGAGGTCAAACCCAGTTGGTTTATGAACATCATCTGTTATCATCAATAATGAAGTGGTGGAGGAAACAATGAAATTCAGACATGAATTTGCTTTTCATTCATCATACAGTGTAATGTCTACAACAACCCAGTGATGTAAGAGGGATTGAAGAGGGTAGATTGTTCAGGACTTTTTCGCTGTAGTAGGGATTTCTGCCTTTACTCTAGGTGAAAAGGGAAACTACGGAAGAGTTTGCATAGAGGAGTTACACGACTGACATGTTGACAGGAGTCCTCCAGTTGCTGAAGGGAAATGGTACTGGAGAGGGGAAACCAGTAAGTGGACTCACTGTAACCCAGGGGACAGATGATAGTGACCTAGAAGAAGAGGTGGGGTTAATTGTGGAGGTTATGATACATGGTTAGGTTTTAGAGGTATTTTCTAAATATATTTAGGAGAGGGAAACAATAGGATTTGCTCATATATTGGATATGGAGTATAAGAGAAAGAGGAGTCAAGGATGACACCATAATTTGTGACCAGAGCACCTGGAGTGATGGAGACACCATTAGCCCAAACAAGGGAGACAGTGAAAAAAGCTGATGTGGTGTGGAGAGCAGAGGCTCAGTTCTGGACCCAAGCATTACATGCTAGTGGAGATTCAAGTGGAGAGTCAATCAGTCAATTGTAGATACAAATCCAGAGTTTAGGAGGGAAGACTGGGCTGAAAATACAAAATATGAGTCATCAGTACATGAGCCAGTTTGCAAAAACTGAAGTAGTGACTTCAGAAAGAGAAGAGGAGGGTCCAAGCACTAAGCCCTGGGCCACAATTGAGTTAGACAGTTAGGAGGAAACAGGTAAAGATACTCGAAAATAACAATGACAGTGGCATAAAGAAAGCCAGGAGAATCTGGTGTTTTAGAAGACAAGTGGAGAAAGTGTTATCTTGAAAGAATGTTGTGAATCGTTGAAGAGGTTTTGTTAGTATGTGAAGTGAAGTCTGGCAACTAACTGTTGGTTTTGGCAGGCTGAGATTTCTAGGGGAATCTTTATAACAGCAACTTTGGTGAAATGGTTGGGACAAAAGCATAAGTAAATGAATTTAAGAGACCATGAAAGAATCTCTTAAATTCTTAAAGGGAAGAAATAAGGTGGAAGGAGTAGGAGCAAGTAGAGCAAAATAATTGTTTATTATTTTATGCTGATCCTCACTGTTAGCCAGTGACATTACTTCCTACTACAATTCTATGGATGAAATTGTGGAAATCCTCTTCCTACTGCTTGTTCATCCTAAAACAAGGATCTCACTGGTAGAATTTTAAACAAAGAAAAGGGCCAGTGAGGAAGATACACACCACAAATCAAGCGGAAAAAGAAGACTGTTTATAACATCAGTTGCAAAGAACCTGAAACTACTGCCAGAAAATGTCGAGTTGTCATTGCCACTGACTCTGGTATTGAAAGCCTTTCCAAAATGATAAAGCCTTAATTTTTATATATCCTCAGAGGAAATATGCAAATGTCCTCAAAGAAGTCACACTGTGTGATGCAACTTACTACTGATCGTGAAGGTATAATATTGACATCAATGATATTTCAGAATGCAACTGCAATCTACACTAATTGAAGTACATCCGTCTACGAGGTTGGTAATTTCCCAGCTACTGTAACTGCAACATGCAACATGATTTTGAAATCAAACTTCAGTTTTAAATATGCTAGGCATATTAGAGACATATTTTCATTGCCATAAAAATGCTCCAAAGGTACAAATTTTAAAGTGTGTTCAGACTGAGGACCCAACTCCATCCACTCAACTCTAAATGTGGCATTCCCTTTAGGAACTCCTTTACAATTAGGACATAAGTGGCTAGATAAATGCACTGGCCACCAGTATTAGAATCAGCCTACAGCAGCTGTCAAGTAGGAATCACTCTGTTCTTTCCTGATACCCTGGAGGTCTTAGAAATTTTGATATAAGAGAGAGCCGAAGTGAAATGGGGCAGAAACCAATGGTCCTTGCCTCCCCATATCTTCTGCCTGCCTTTTGTCTGTGGAATATTTTAGTAAAAGAATAAGTTTAATCAGCTGCTGCTGCTAAGTTACTTCAGTCGTGTCCTACTCTGTGCGACCCCACAGATGGCAGCCCACCAGGCTCCCCTGACCCTAGGATTCTCCAGGCAAGAATACTGGAGTGGGTTGTCATTTCCTTCTCCAATGCATGAAAGTGAAAAGTGAAAGTTAAGTCGCTCAGTCCTGTCCGACTCTTCGAGACCCCATGGACTGCAGCCTCCTCCATCCATGGGATTTTCCAGGCAAGAGTACTGGAGTGGGGTGCCATGCCTTCCTCCAGGGAATCTCCCAATCCAGAGATTGAACCTGCATCTCTTAGTCTCCTCCATTGGCTAGGGGTTTTTTATGACTAGTGCCACCTGGGAAGCCTATTGTACATTATATTTGTACTATAAGACTTTGTTAATCTGGATCTTAGAAATCTGCAATATTTCCTTCTTTTTTTATAATTATGCTTTTTTTTTGACTGTGCCATGCAGCATGAGGGATCTTCTCCCTGTATTGAGAGCATGTATTCTTAACAACTGGACAGCCAGAGCATTCCCTGAAATATTTGCTTCTTAAGAAATATTTACAGACAGAAATTTATTTTGTACCACCAAATTAAATATAATACAAACTTGTTGACATAACAAATTTGCTTCTTTTAATAGCTTGACAAAAATCCATTTATCTCTATAAAATTGTAATGCATTTTTTCCTGTTTACTAAGACCTTTTTAAATAGACAGTATAAGTTACTAGAGTTCAAACTTGACTAAAATGTGTACAAAATATACTTAATTTTAATATACTTTTTTAAAAAAAGTATGTTATTTGTGCCAATCTTTCTGTTTTCTAGTTAACTGGGTATGTTTTAACCATTATTAACCCAGAACCACATAGTATTTTGATAGAAAGAGGACTGGACTTATGCATGAGGGATGTTGAATCCAACTCAATGAGTCATATTATAAAATGAGGCAATAAGACTCAGTAGTCTCTAGTGCTATTAATTTTGTAAGATCTTATAAGTAATAAAAAATTACTTATAAAATGAAGCTTATTTTATCTTTATTTAAAAGTATTCATAAAGGTACATTTCAAGCTTATGACTAGGGAAATCCATTTATAAATTGTCTGCATTATAATCAGATAAGCTCACTGTTTCAAAATTTACCAATTGGCCCCATTGACAAGACAAAAATAAAAATAGAATTAAAGATCTAACTAAACATTTGTTTTTAAAAGATTATGCAATATTTTACATTTCCCAGGAAAATGATATAAATAGACATAATGATAGGTTCAAGACAATAAGAGATCAATTTTTATGACAATACTATACAGAGCAAATTTGTAAGTATCATGTTATTTGAACCTCAAAACAACCTTATGAAATTTTCCATATATTTACTAATATCACCATTTCATATATAAAGAACCTAAGGTGCACAGAGTTTCTAGTTTGTAAAAATAATTTGGTTATTATAATTTAAAGTCTTGGACAGTAGTCCATTTCTGTCTGAAAATAGTTGCGATTCCATGGATAATAACCATTTTGGTTTCTTGGGAGAAGAAAATAATCAAGTTAGTATTTTTAGTTTGATATGCTATTAACAGAAATCTTACAATTTTTTATTTTCCTTTAGCCCACTCCTACATTTTATGATATGAAGAACATGAAGGTTCCAACTGCAGTGTGGAGTGGTGGACGGGACGATTTGGCCAATCCAATAGATGTTTAGAATTTGGAACTACAAATCTCCAAATACATTTACCACAAGAAGATTCCCTACTATAATCATTTTGATTTAGTAGCCATATTAGATGCTTATATCAAGTTTATGCTGAATCATTATGATGATGAATGAAATTTAATGACGCTGAAATTTTCTTCGCTTTTACACATATTTTCCATCTCTCCTAAAGCTTCCTTGCTTTTTTTATATGCAAAGGATTTTTTGCTAGTCTCTTTTGTTTGCTTTTTAAAGTGATCTTTGTAATTTTTAAGTGAGAATCAGTTTTCTAAAATTTTTGTACTTGTATGAAGTATGAACACTATTAAAATATTTTATTCATCTGTGAATTCATTCCAAGCCATGGTGATTTTGATATTTTAGACAAGAAGAGAACTCCTTGAAGCACAAATATGCATCTTACTAGCAATACAAAAAGTCTTGAAATATTCAAGCAGGAAGAAACTAAGTTGTATGATATGCTTTTTTGTTGGGGGTGAGAAAGAGAACATGGTGCCTATAAAAGGGATCCTAAAGATGCATGTCATACATTTTGGCCAAGAAGCCAAATGAGAACTTTTTCAATTAGTCCTCTTGGCTGTAATTCCATGAAACCAAGTCTCATCCTGTCACACCAGCTATATGAACCAGGAACTATTTCAAAGAAACTGAATATATTAGTATTCTCTAGTATGGAAAAGAGGAAATTTTTTAAGCATCATTTTTTATTATGGATAATGCTTGCCCTAGGACAGTAGTTCCAGAGAAAAGTTTGCTAATTGGAAATTAATATAAAGTGTCAAAAGCCCCAAAGATGTTTTATTTACTCCTGTTTCCATTCTTTTTCAGTCATAAATTGATGTAAAAGAAGAGGGGGGTTCTCGAGGGGGAGCATATGTAAACCCATGGCGGTTTCATGTCATTGTATGGCAAAACCAACACAATAAAGTAAAGAAAATTAAAAAAAAAAAAGAATCTAAGACATTAACATATGATGCAGTAGGATTTAGTCATTCCAGATGTATTGATATTCCAAGATTAATGTGACTTATCAAAATACTTTGGCCTCTTTCATGTATTTGTTAGAGAGCTAGCCAGTAAATTAGATGTCTAACAGTCTCATGTAGTTATTTAAATTTAAATCAAACTTCATTAAATTATATTAAATTTCAGTTTCTCAGTCTCACTAGCTGCATTTCAAGTCCTCAACAGTTATATGTGGCTACTGGGTACCATATTGGAAAGCATGGATAGGCAACACTTCCTTACTGCATAAAGTTCTATTGAAAAGTCCTAGAAAAGGAAGAGAACAAAACATGGGGGTTGCAAACAGTAGAGTTATCAAGGTTTAGAACATTCCACAAAATATCCCACAAAAGAAGGAGAAAAAAAAATGATGGTTTACAATATCAGTTACAAAGGACTGGAAAACAGTGCCACAAAAATTCAAGTCGTTGGTCATTGCCACTGACTCAGGTATCAAAAGCCTTTCCGAAATCATAGATAAGAGTCTTAATTTTTATTGATTCTCACAGGAATTATGCAGATACCCTCAAAGGACCACATTGTGTGATGCAACTCAATACTGATTGTAAACATATCTATCCTGTATTATATATTCAATACATAGTGATTGGTAGAACTGTGAACATATCCTGAAGGCACTACCATAATTTAGGGCTTCTTCTTCTCAACAGTTCTTCTCAGCAATTGCAGCCATGAAATTAAAAGACGCTTCCTTCTTGGAAGGAAAGTTATGACCAGCCTAGACAGTATATTAAAAAGCAGAGACACACTCTTGGGCTCGTATCTAGGTTGCGTGAACATGGCGAAACGCACCAAGAAGGTCGGAATCGTGGGCAAATACGGGACCCGTTATGGTGCCTCCCTCAGGAAAATGGTGAAGAAAATTGAAATCAGCCAGCACGCCAAGTATACCTGCTCCTTCTGTGGCAAAACCAAGATGAAGAGAAGAGCTGTGGGCATTTGGCACTGTGGTTCCTGCATGAAAACAGTAGCTGGTGGTGCCTGGACCTACATACAACACCACTTCTGCTGTCACAGTAAAGTCTGCCATCAGAAGACTGAAGGAATTGAAGGACCAGTAGAAGCACCACCATTTGATAATGTTGCTAGCCTATAATAAATGGGTTAATTTATGTTAAAAAAAAAAAAAAGCAGAGACGCACAGAAGAATTGATGCTTTTGAGCAGTGGTGTTGGACAAGACTCTTCAGAGTCTCTTGGACTGCGAGGAGATCCAACCAGTGCATCCTAAAGGAGATCAGTCCTGGGAATTCATTGGTAGGACTGATGTTGAAGCTGAAACTCCAATCCTTTGGCCACCTGATGCGAAGAGCTGACTCATTGGAAAAGACCCTGATGCTGGGAAAGATTGAGGGCAGGAGGAGAAGGGGACAACAGAGGATGAGATGGCTGGATGGCATCATTGACTCAATGGCCATGGGTTTGGGTGGACTCCGGGGGCTGGTGATGGACAGGGAGGCCTGGTGTGCTGTGGTTCGTGGGGTCACAAAAAGTTGGACACAACTGAGCAACTGAACTGAACTGAACTTCTCAACAGATATACTCAGGTTTTCACAGGACTGGTGACATAATTCAAGAAGACCATGAATTTTGAGCCCAAGGAACAAATTGATAATGCAAGGCCCCTTTTCAAAAATTACCAAGTATTTTGATATAATAATAATAAAGTATTAGGTCAAAGATGGGATTTTTCAACATGCAGCCCTGTGTCATTGTACAGGTCACACCTCTCTGATGTCAACAGTGAGTCTTAAATTACTTAAATGAAAGACTACCCCATTTTGTTACCTCTGTAACTCCTCTTCTGCTTTAGTTTTTGTCATTTCCTTTAATGCTGAATTTAACTTAATAGTTTATGCTCAATTTCTATATTTCTATTTTTTTTCAAAAAAAAATTTTTTTAATGTGGAACATCGTTAATGCTTCATTAACTTTGTTACACTATTGCTTCTGGGTTTTGGTTTCTTGACTGCAAGTCCTATGGGATCTTGGCTACCCCACCAAGGATCAAACTTGCACCCCCTGAATTGGAAGGTGAAGTCTTAAGCAGTTAACTAGGGAAGTCCTCAACCAACTGTCTTTTAATTGAAGTGGTTCCTGTATCATATTACTAAACCTGCTCAGCAAGTTCATCAATGGACTTTCAGTTCTCATCTCTTACATTTACGGCTATTTGTTATCATTTCCCATCTACCCCTGCTGCCCTATAACCCAGGTTACACTCTCCTATTCTGGTTCTTTTGTCCTCTATCTACTCTCGTGTATTCTAATTGCTCATCTCTCTATACTGAGTCCTTGACACTTCCCCATGGTGCTTTGTGTCTAGGTTATTTCATCCTTTGTTCTGATCTTGATGAACTTTCTCTACAATAATTTTTAATCTCTTGCAATTCTGAACACTGATGCTGTCTTACTATGTAACCTAGTCCACTGACATCTACTCAATAAATATTTGTATATTATTTATCCTTCACTGAATCTAGACCTGAAGTATCCACAATATTTTGTAGATTAAATATGGGTTTGCACGCAGTAAATGGTCACAGAAGTATTCCAGAATTAACATTTACTGATGAAAAATCCACTTAGGAATTATATTCTACACCATAAATTGACCTTTCACACATTCTTTAAGCAATGCTGAGGTCCCAGATCTGAAAGAAATGTAAGATGAGAAAGCTCTTTCAAATTTTAAAACTTTTAGAAGCCAAGGGTTTTCAATTAAATGTCACAATCATTCCTCTTTAGAAACACTGCTCTAAAAAATAACATACTTTGTTATACATTTAAGAATTGAATAAGTAGAGGAATATTCTAATAGTTAAGATACTTTTCTCTGATCTATTAAACATAATATGCCATCCTAAAGATCTATCATTATTTTTGATTTGTTTACATATAATCAGTACATGTAAGTAATATACAAAGAAAATATAATTTGAGTTACTATAGAAAGATTGAGGGCAGGAGGAGAAGGAGATGACAGAGGATGAGATGGTTGGATGGCATCATCGACTCCATGGCCTCTGGGAGTTGGTGATGGACAGGGAGGCCTGGTGTGCTGCAGTTCATGGGGTCGCAAAGAGTTGGACACGACTGAGCAACTGAACTGAACTGAACTGAGTCTATGGGACAAAAATGAATCCTTTCAGATATCCTCCCATTTCCATGTTCTCTAAAGCTCGCCTTTGACTGAAGTAGGGGCATTTGATATTTTCTTGTGATAACTAAATTGGTCATGGCTTTCATTCTTGTCCTTCATCTGTACTCTGAACTGAAGAACTCTGAAATGCAATTTGTCCCACCCCAGTGTGTTCATCTGTTCCATGTGGAGAAGGCACAAAGTAAACAAAGTCATGTGTTTATTCATTATAATTTCTATATTGTAGGATTTCTATAAGACTCTATCAATAGAATATAGTTAGCAACACCATAATTAGAGATCAATGTTGATTTTCCCATTACCAAATGTAACAGGAGTCCCTATTCTTCTACACAGATAGTATCAATTTATATCCAGATAAAACATGAGATGCCATATGGAATTTATGTGCTCTTTTTTTTTTTCTTGGAACAGTGAGATTCCATTAAACCTTATGTTAAGAACTGAAAAAAACTTTGGAGAACTCTCTAGCAGTCCAGGGGTTTGGATTCCGTGCTTCCACTGACAGGGGCACAGGTTCAGTCTCTGGTCAGGGGATGCACATGTCCTCTGATACAGTTAAAAATTAAATCCCAATGGCATTATGTAGTTTCACCCCTGCCAACAAAGAACTTATGTCAAAACATACCAGATATGCCAAAATGTTATATAAACTGGCATTATCCTCTCTTACATTTTCATCAACTACTTTTGGCTAAAGCTGTTGAAAATATTTCATTTTATTTTTCTAGACCCTGCCCCACAGGTGCTTGGAAGATTTTCTTTCAACCTTTTGTATTTTCTGTATCACCTTCTATTTTACTTTTCCCTACCTCTTGTTCCCTCTTTCAACAGCTCCAGAATTCACTTCATGCATTATGCATCTGTATGAATGGCAGCACTGGCAGGAACTCTCATTAGCTATTTACTAGCTGTTTGAACAGTTGTAAAAGCCTTCCAGACATTTCCATGCATTCATGAGTATCCTAACCTTTAGCTCCTTAAGACACTGTTGTCCAAACTACACAGTACAAAGACTCTTCATATTACTGGTAATCCATTTGTTTATTTTGTATGGTAATAGCTTCTTTAGAAAAATTGCATGTGATCCCATTGAGGTACAGTGAGGTTTTTCCCACATACTAGTTTTTTTCCCTAGTTGGAGTTTTCAGGTAATCTGAAAATCCTATTTACTGAACTGAACTATTGAAATGATTTTTAGTGTACTCATTTTCTGATGTTAATCAGACTAGATATTAATTGGAACTATGCTGATAGTTTTTAATATCTTTATTCATTTATTTCATCTTACAAGTAAACACAAAGTTTTTATATCAGCAAGACTATTGTAGTCTTGTAACCCAGCTTGTAACTGATAAGCACATCAGTTTCCCATGCCTTAATCTGTTCCGCTTCTGAAACTGCAGAATGACTAAGCCTGAGGCACGAAGGACTTCTCTTGTGTCATAGGAGAAGACCCCTAGACTTATGAATCCTGCAGTTTAAATAGGAATAGGAGAGCTGTTTGGTCGTCACCTCACTTTCTGGGAGAGAAAAAGAAAACTGCTTCATTAGAAAGTAAATGGCTAGCTCCATGGCTCAGAGTTTCATCCCTCTTTGAATGTGAACAATCTCTCTGGAAGAGAAAGGGGGCAGTCTCTATCACAGAATGAAATAAACTGATTCCAGGGAAATAAGATTTATTACTCTTTGAATGGGAGAAAATCACTCTAGGTCTAATATTTTTTAACTTCTGAGGATTGTCCTTTAATTCAGGTTGAATATTTATTTGCTCAGAAACCCCTAAGTAGAAACATGAAAATATTCACTTCTGCACAACCTTGGGTACACTGAGTACACCTGAGTACAGGATCAGACAGCTATAGATATATTAGGTCAGAGATGAGTTAATGACAATCTTCAGATACTACTTTTAAACCTGAGAAGCAGCTTAACCTTCATCTACTGAGCACTATCAAGCCACAAAACTGATAGTACAAATTGCCCAAGTCTAGCATTTTGTAGAAACACTCTTGTCATGCCTCACCTTTCTGCTAAGTATCCTTTCTATAAACCAGAATATGGATACATGAAAGAATGATATGTTAACCTCTCTCCCAAAATAACAGTTTTCTTCCATTGTTTAGTCCTTGACAAGACCTTAAATTATTAATCACCATTATAATATGTTTGTAAATCACACAATTCAAATTATAATGTCTTTAGAGTTCATAGATATACAGTTATCAATAGTCCAGTAAAATATTTTCTCTGTAGGCTTATCCTTTTAAAAGTGAATAAGTTCAATGAACTTCATGGTCATGAAGAATGTAGTCTCTTTATATTGGGAGATTATATGAAAATATGGTATATGTAAATTAGGTCTAGAAAGATCACCATAATAGATTTTTGGAGGTTGTGCTAACATAAACTTCAGAGGGTGGTTTAAACCATAATCTTCAAGACCAAGTAAGTGATGCCTCTGTTAGGGCAAATTAAGTCAGATGGTATAGGTAAGTGTTAATTTAGGAAAAACAAGATCAAGACCAAAATTCCAAAGAAAGGTAAAACTAAGGTTCAGGTTTCATTATACCCACCCTATTTGCTTGAATTACACCTTTGGAATGAGTGTGAAGATCATTCTGTAAGAAGGCCTTTTTCTCTTATTCTGTCTACCTTGAAATATAATTGGCATACATTAATTTCTACATATTTAAAAGGTACAACTTTATGAGTTTTACTACATATGTACATGCAGAAAACGAACATCCTAATCAAGATACCAAACACTGTCATCACTCCAAAAAGTTCCCTCATGTTTCTTGCTTATTTATCCCTTCATAGTTTTCTATAGCCAAACACTGATCTAATTTTAGTCATCATAAATCAGTTTTCACTTTCTATAATTTTATATGTCAAATAATACAGTAGATATTCTTTTTTGTCTTTTTAAAAATAATGCCTTTAATTTACTCAGATTATATTCAGAAGCACAAAGAAAATAGAGTTTCTTTATTTTCCATTAAAAAATACAGTTTTCATCTAACCCCCCTACCCCGGGTGTCTGGGCAAAGGAAGGTGGTGGAGGCCAGTATAGAATAATACATTTATTCTAATATGGTGACATTTCTCCATTATAGTAGATTGCATGTATTTTAAATTTACACATTTTTATTAGAATGTTCAGTTCTCTCAGATATACCTTTTTCCCTGCTCTTCTACAAATTTGAGTGCTTCTATCCAAGGCAACCTGGAGTGATAGTGGAAAGTCATGAAGCTTAAGCTTCAAGACTCTCTTTTGCATAAGTCCATTCCAGGGCTCTCTAATTTACTCACAAGGGGACATATTTTTATGAAGTTGGCAGAATCCGTGTGTATTAACCACAACTGATGAAGACAATTGGATGTTTACACTTTTATTTCCTCTCTCTCATTGCTCTCCTTCTGTTAGCAAACGTTGGCATGGCCATGGGAAGTTTTGGAATTTGACTATGGACACTTAAATGAGAATTTACATAGTCTAAATAAACAATAATGTATTTTTGTGGTTTGCAGTAATTTCTGTGTAAGTAAGTTATTTATAAAAGTCTTAAAAGACTTCTAGGAATAATGTAGTCAGTGTAGAGAGTACTTTAGTCTTTAGGGATACTTGAAATGTCCTGAAATTTTAAAGCACGCATATGACAAAACCTTGACAGAGGGCTTTCCAGATTTGACAGCAATGGTAAAAAACCTTTTGCTAATTATAAAGTTGTGAAGTCAAAGGAACTTTCCTTAAGCTGATGCTACTCTTTAAGAAATTAATTTGAAATAGATAATTTTTGAGCTATAATTGATATATAACATTGCAGTATCTTCAGATGTACAACATAATGATTCGATTTTTGTTTATAGTGCAAAATGATTACCACAATAAATCTAGTTAGTATCTACCATCACACATAGTTACATATTTCTTTTCTTTTGATAAGAACATTTTAGATCTACTCTCTTAGCAACTTTCAAATATATAATATAATAACTAGTGGGTCTTTTTTAAATACAGCTCATGAGGTTCTCAAGGCAAGTATACTGGAGTGGTGTGCCATTCCCTCCTGCAGTGGATTGATTTAGGATTGAGAAAGCAGTATGACAAAGCTGTCTGTTCACTTGTTTATTTAACTTATACACTGAGCACATCATGAGAAATACATGGATGGATGAATTACAAGCTGGAATCAAGTGGGAGAAACATCAACAACCTTAATATGTGGGTGATACTGCCCTTTTGGCAGAAAGCTAAGAGGAACTAAAGAACCTCTTGATAAGAGTGAAGGAGGAGAATGAAAAAGCATGCTTAAAACTAAATATTAAAAAAAATAAGATCACGGCATCTGGCCCCATTTCTTCATGGCAAATAGAAGGGGGAAAGTTGGAAGTAGTGACAGATTTCCTCTTCTTGGGCTCTAAAATCACTGTGGATGGTGACTGCAGCCATGAAATCAGAAGATGCTTGCTTCCTGGCAGGAAAGCTATGACAAACCTAGACAGTGTGTTGAAAAGCAGAGGCATCACACTGCTGACAAAGGTCCATATAGTCAAGGCTATAGCCTTCCCAATGGTTGTGAATGGTTGTGAAAGCTGGACCATTAAGAAGGTAGAGCACCAAAGAATTTATGCCTTCGAACTATAGTGCTCCAGAAGACTCCTGAGAGTCCCTTGGACAGCAAAGAGATCAAACCAGTCAATCTTAGAAGAAATCAACACTGCATACTCATTAGAAGGACTGATGCTGAACCTGAAACTCCAGAATTTGGTCACCTGGTGCCAACACTTGACTCACTGGAAAATTCCCTGATGCTGGCAAAGATCGAGGGTAGAAGGAAAAGAAGGCATCAGAGGATGAGATGGCTGGATGACACCAATGCAATGGACATAAAATTGGGCAAACTTTGGGAGATGGTGAGGAACAGGGAAGCCTGGGGTGCTGCAGTCTGTGGGGTCACAAAGAGTCAGACATGACTGGTGACTGAGAAACACCAACTAGTGGATATGGTGGTCCAGTCTCATTATTTTGCATGTGACTGTCCAGTTTTTCCAGTACCATTTATTGACGAGAGTCTATTTTTTTCGACTTTTATTGTTGGCTCTCTTGTTATGAATTAACTGACCATGCATGTGCACATTTGTTTCTGGGTTCTCAATTCTCTTCCATTGATCTATGTGTTTGTTCTTATGTAAATATCATACTGTTTTAGCTACTGTAGCTTTGAAATATAGTTTGAAATCAGAACCTGAGATGCTTTGTTCTTCTTTCTCAAGATTGCTTTGGCTTTTTGTGGTCTTTTATGTTTTCATACAAATTTTAGGATTGTGTGCTCTATTTCTGTAAAAAAGATAGCTATTGAAATTTTGATAGGACTTGCATTGGACCTATGTATTACTTTAGGTAAGATGAAAATTTTATATTAATTCTTTCTGTCATGAATGCAGAGTATCTCTGTTTATTTGTGTTTTCTTTCATTAATGTCTTACAGTTTTCATTGTACAAGTATTTCACCTCATTATTGTTGTTCAGTTGCTAAGTTGTGTCCAACTGTTTTTAACGCCATGAACTATTGCCCACCAGGCTCCTCTGTCCATGTGGTTCTCCAGGTAAGAATGCAGGAGTGGGTTGCCATTTCCTTCTCCTTGTTTACATTTATTTTAGGTATTTCCTCCTTTTTGATGCAATTGTAAGAGGGATTGGTTTTTTCATCTATATTTCTCATGGTTCATTTTTAGTAAATAGAAATGCAATAGACTTCTGTATATTGATTTTGTATCCTGAAACTCTACAGAATTTGTGTATTTTAATTTTCCTTGGTGGACTTCTTAGGATTTTCCATATTTAAAATGTCATCTGCAAATAGTGAAAATTTTACTTTTTCCTTTTTATTTGGATGTCTTTTTCTTTTCTTCATTCCACAGAATGACTTGAGACTCATCCATGTTTGCTCACTTTTATTACTGAGTAGAAGTCCATTGAATGGATATAGAAATAGTTTTTTAAGCACACTGTCTTGGTGAGAGTACCTTTATGATAACTTAAGTCAAATCAGGAAGAAATATTCCAACTTTAGTTTCTTTTTCTTCTATTTTCTTTGAATATTCTAGATTCTTTGCTTTTTATATTAATTTTAATGTCAGCTTGTCAGCTTTTACCAAAAAGTTTGATAAAATTTTTTACTGGAATCTATTGAATATATATGGAAGACTTTGAGGTAGTTGACATCTTAACAATACTAAGATAATATTAGCATCAAGGAAATATAAAATGTTCCTATTTTTTGTCCCCTGTTTATCAACTAAAAATCAATATCCATCATAAACAAGAAAATTTCTTTGGAAGTTGTAGAATCCAGTACCTCATTACAAGACACCCAAGAAAAGTCTAACCCATCTCTATATGGGCTGTGGAACCAGCAGAAGCGACTGAAACTGTTGCTGTTGTTCAGTCACTAATACAACTATTCACAGCTGCAACTGAGAAAATCTGTGGGATGCTGATGTGTATCAACACCTATCAATGAGAAAAACTTCATAGAAGTCCAGATATCTGGAAGGGATTCTAGCACCTCACTGGAGGAAAAAATTACAAGTTTTAAAGCACTGGGGAAGATCCTGGTGTACCAGTGCTGTGCCAGTATGGTACTGTTCACATACAACTTTTTTAAGATGGTAGTGAGGGAAAGTCGTTCAGAGTTGTCCGACTCTTTGCCATTCCATGGACTCTACAGTCCATGGAATTCTCCAGGCCAAAATACTGGAGTGGGTAGCCTATCCCTTCTCCAGCAGATCTTCCAAACCCAGGGACTGAACCCAGGTCTCCTGCATTGCAAGTGGATTCTTTACCAACTGAGCACAGGGGAAGCCCATAAGATGGTAGAACTCATGTTAAATGTTCAAAACACTATAAAATAACATCTCAATACATAAATAAATAAAATTTCATTCTGTTTACATGTGCAATATTTGGCATTAGTTATTTCTTAACTGAGGCAAAAACAACCATGAAAAGCTTGTGATAAAAATCATTGTGCTCTCAAATTTTGAAAATTATTCCAGTGGGACATACTGACTTGTTTTAATATATATGTGATTTTTTTTTTGAGTTAAAGTGTCCCTATCCAGGTGTGGGAGTAGACTTGAAAATTGTCAGGATAAAGAAAACCCAAAGAACAAGGAAGCAGGAGGCAGAATTTCAGCAGGTGATAAATCAAGAAGAATGAATCTCTAAGAATGTTTTGGAACTATATCCTTTTGCGGGTTTACCGCTTATGTAATATTTGACTTGCTGTTTGGCAAATATTGGAGTTTACTGGAAATGCAGTGACTGTACATTTTTGGGAAAGGTCACCCAAAACATACACATGTACACCTATCTATAACTATATCTATATATATATATAGGCATATAGTGAGAGAGAGAAGGAGAAAGAGAGTTAGGTTTTTCATTTACCTTCAAGATACTAGAAGACATTCAGTTTGGTGACAGTGAGTATGACTCTCTGGTGTTATAAAGTTTATTTAATATAGTTCAAAAGTAATGTATCTATATGTAAAATTTATTTCTACCTTAAGTAAAATATAATTTTCCATTGAACTTTTAAACCTTGATTATATGTATATAATTTTTTTCTAGGAGATTTCTTCTTTTTCTCCTTCTTTGGGGCTTGATTTCATGATTTGAGAAAAAGAAAGAATGAGCAATGCTCTGAATATGTAATAGGAATAGGCCATATGTCCACTGGGCACTATCTCCTTACTATGTGGTTTCTAAATTGAAATAAAACCTGACTGAATTTCAAATCAACAAGGGTAGAATGGTACTCTATTCACAATCTCTATGAGAAGTAGTAGGAGTTTGGAAAAAATATTCAGTTTTTATTAACAATATTGGTGGGGTCTTCTGGAAAAATTCATTTATTTTAGCAATTCAAATGATATTCAAGGAATGTCTAGCTTTCAAAAAAGACCAGCTTAGGTTCCTCACAGTCACCAGTTGGTATCCTATGGATGTCTTTCTCTTTGGTTCTCTCCCTTTCATCTCTAATTGTTTCCTTCCCTCTGCCTTCTCTCCTAGGCTACCTCTACCATTAAAAATTGAAAGCTTTGAATTGAATTTTATACAGCCTTGATCAAAAGAACATACACAAATTCATTTCTTTAGGAAAAAAATAACCCTAATAAACTTTGAAGAGATTCATATAGTGAATGGGATAAAATATTTATTTTAATTTTTGATAAAAGATAAAGGGACATAGGTAGCTCTTAAGATAGTAGGGTCAGTCATTTTTAATTTTATTTTAGATGTTAGTACATATATGGTTTCTAATAAGTGAAATTCACTCAGTTGTGTCTGATTCTTTGTGACCCTATGGACTATACAGTCCATTGAATTCTCCAGGCCAGAATACTGATATAGGTAGCCTTTCCCCTTCTCCAAGGGATCTTCCCAACCAGGGATTGAACCCAGGTCTCCCCCATTGCAGGCAGATTCTTTACCAGCAGAGCCACAAGGGAAGCACACTTATTAGAAATCACTTATGGAGCTAACAAAAAGTTAGGTTTGAAAAGTACTACTAATAGTATGATTAATTTTCATTTATTGAGGAGCAAATGCTTATGGAGCCAAGGTCTGAGCAGGGTGCTCTATAGCTACCTTGTTACCCAGCCACCCTTTTGTTTGACTAAGTCTAAAGCATTAGTTTACCTATGGGATTTTTAAGAAGAAGCAAGTGTTCTTGCCTGGAGAATCCCAAGGACGGGGGAGCCTGGTGGGCTGCTGTCTATGGGGTCGCACAGAGTCGGACATGACTGAAGCGACTTAGCAGCAGCAGCAGCAAGCAAGCCCTGAGCTGACCTAAAGTGAAAGGGACTGAGAAATGCATGGATGGTACAGGTAAGAGAGCAAGTAGAAAGAGTTGGTACTACTGAACTATCACTAGGTTGTGAGTTCCTTGAAGGCAGAGAACATGCCATTCCTTAATGCATTCCTTGGGCTACTTTTTTTTTTTTTTTGGTCTAATGATCATGTCAAGTTTAGAGAAGAAGACTGCAGCTGTGGAAACTACAGCCATATTTGGATATGATGTATTTGAACAGAGCATAGGGGAAACTAGTAAGTCTGAAACTGAAAAAATTGCAAATGGAACACAATGGAGCATTTCATTTGCAAGGTAGGGATGGGAGCAGGGTGTCCCTTGGGAAAAGCATTCATTAGCAAATGGGAAGAGTTGATGGCGATCTTTGCAATAGAAATGGAAATGAATCAGGACACATGAAGTTAAAAGTAGAGCAGTGGTTATTGATTGTCATATTTATCATGTGAGGCACAGAGGGTGAACAAAAGAGTTATTAAGTGGGTCATCTTTGAATCCAGATATTTTAAAACAATAATATAAAAATTTATCTGTCTTGTCAATGTTTGAGTAACACTTGGTCTGCCATTTTGAGGGGATTAAAGCAAGTTTTCATATACAAAACAGACAGACTTCCGGTTTATTCAGTTTCAAGAAAGACAACCATTCGGAGTATTAACTTTCTCTCCCTTTTCTGACAGAAGGTGTATCATTTTCCTAGGGCTGCTGGAGCAAAGTACCACAAGCGGGTTGCTTAAAATAACAGAAAATTATTATCTTACATTTGTGGAATCTATAAATCTAAACTCAAGGTGTCTGAAGGGCTGTGCTCCCTCTGGAACATATGAAGAAATCTTTCAATGTCTCTTCCTAGGTTTTGGTAGTTTGCCAGTAATCTCTTTTGCCCCTTGGCTTGCATTCTCTCTGCCTTCACATGGCCATCTTCTTAGAAGAGGAACATTCATACGGGATTAAGGGTTCACCCTCCTCCTGGATGGCCTCACCTTAACTTAAATTTCTTCTGTAATAACTATACTTCCAAATGCAGTGACATTCAGAGGTATTGAGGACTTCAATATATCTATTTTTGGGGTGTCAGTGGGAGACCAACTCAAACCATAAGAGATGGTAAATAGCAAATATCTACAAAGGTAGATTGATAAAAGGTCCTTTGGAAAACTAGAATCATGTATAAAACTGAATAAACTACCAGAATAGCAAAAGTATTGTAAAAAATCTTCTAACTGACAAAGTGATGAGAAACAGGAGAACGATATGAGAGCTAAGGTAATAAGTGAAAAATATGTGAAGTAAAGAGCAAGGCAGCTCAATATCATGACTTCATGTTATATTGTAATATTTACCAATGAGGCAAAAACTTTTTTCCCCTAATAGGTTGAAAATGTGGTGGCTACTTGTAACAGTGTGTTTCATCCACATGTCTGGAAATGCATTTTGTTTCCTTGGAAAAATCGCTGAGAACCCAGAAGCCAGTATGAATGTTGTAAGTTATTCATATCACTAATATTTCAAAAACAACACTTCCAAAGATATTGATGCTATTTGCTCTCATTAATACTTTTAATATATCTTTTATTATAAAGCTTGAAATATTTCTTTACATAATATATGTTAACAATCAATAAGAAGTTTATGATAGGAATCATAAAAATGGCCCAGTAAACTCATGAAGCTATTTTTTTTTCCCTCCATTCAGAGCGAGATGATTTCCTACTGGGGCTACCCAAGTGAGATGCATAAAGTTATAACTGAGGATGGTTATATCCTTCAGGTCTATCGGATTCCTCATGGAAAGAATGATGCTAATCGTTTAGGTAGGTTGGTTGTTGTTTACTTACTAAGTTGTGCTCCATTCTTTTGCAACCCCATGGACTGTAGCCTGCCCGGGTCCTCTGCCCATGGATTATCCTGGCAAGAATACTGAAGCAGGTTACCACTTCCTTCTCCAGGAGATCTTCCCAACCCAGGAACTGAACCCACACTTCCTGTGTTGGCAGGCAGATTCTTTACCACTGAGTCACCAGGGAAGCTTGGGGGGGGACTGGAATGAGGGAAAAAGATGAGTGTCTCGAATCTTGAATCAAATACATTCCAGTCAAATGTATTCTAATTATAGAACATGAGATTAAGTTACTCACAGGAAAAAAAAAAATCCTTGAACCAACTTGGACTTCTGAGATTAAGCTGAGGGTCTGAGTGACACCAGACTGACCTTGGCTTCTATGATGTGAAGCACACTAGCCCATGATTTTAGTTTGTTGTGCTGGGTGGGAACTCAGAGTCCCTGAATAACAGACCCACTTAATTAACACAATGCTGAATTTTCTTATAATATAATTTTTCAATAGCTTTTTGAGTTTAATTGGCATGCAACCAACTGCACACAATTTAAAGTATACAGGTGCACACATTTTGTCATTTGCGAAACTATCACAGCAACTAAGATAACAATTTTAAAGATATTCACCCCACTTAGTAAACTTACTTAATTCTGGTCTTCCTAAATTCATGTTTATCTGAGAATAAGGAGTGAGTTTATAAACGTTTGACTAATTTTCCTTTTTAGGTCGGAGACCTGTTGTGTTTCTGCAGCATGGTCTCCTTGCATCAGCCACCAACTGGATTTCCAACCTGCCCAACAACAGTCTGGGCTTCCTTCTGGCAGATGCTGGTTATGACGTGTGGCTGGGAAACAGCAGAGGAAACACCTGGGCCCAGGAACATTTATACTATTCACCAGACTCCCCTGAATTCTGGGCTTTCAGGTAAAGAAAGGGAGAATTAGAAATAAATATTGAGTTAAAAAATCATCAGTATCCACTGCTTCCAATCCAGTCATGTCTTAACAATTCACACTTCAAGTAGGAGGAGAAGGAAGTCCTTTGATTCTAATCTATCTTTAGATTTTTCATATACCTCATTCCAAGGGTAGTTTGCCTCCTAACTGTGATCCCAGCACCCACTATTACAAGATTCCCTGAATCTGCTTCTCCACAAGGATTGAGCAAAATGAGTGAGCAAGGAAAGTTGTTGCCCTCAGCAAATTCTAAAGGAACATCCACATGGATTTAAACCCAGCTGGGGCTCATGGCCATCTCTCATCAGCAAAAATGAAGTGGAGGGGGAGACAATGAAATTCAGACACCATGGAGAGATTATCAAAGATCTTTCTCTCACTGGCCTTCTTGTGCCTTATTTCTGGGAATTACTAGTGGAAGTGGAGAACAGAAGGTTGATGGAGCTGAGGCACAAAAAGTGCTCTAAAAATTCTAGGGACCGAAAGGAAGCTCGTCTGTCCCAAGTGTAGTGAGGCAGAGGAAAACTGAGAGGAGAGGAGACTGGAGATGCTGACAAGCCCACGCCAGGGTGGGCTGTGCAGGTCACAGTGAGGGCCTTGGAGCTCATTCTAAGTGTAATGAGAAGCCTCTGGAAGGTTTTAACAGGGGAGGGGCAAAAAATTATTCTGGATATCTTGTAAACAATAAAATAGATAAATTATTCATATTACATGGTAGTGGAACACTAAATACAAGTCATTATTAAACCTGACAGTCAGGTTCAGGGATGGAAGTAGTCCTCAACTACAAATACTATGGTGTTTCAAATTAGATCAAATTGCAGCTATCATGCTGTGCTTCAGAAATAATGTCAGCTCTTTATAGGAAGTCACCCCCAAAGAGCCCCTGACACTCAAAAAGTCTATAAGCAACAATATTTAGAGCATCCAGTTGTCTATTTTTCAAAGGAAACTTTAGCTTAAATAGGTTTGACTTATGGAAACTATAACAAAGACATGTATTCATTTTGTCTTTTTCTTACAGCTTTGATGAAATGGCTGAATATGACCTTCCATCCACAATTGATTTCATCTTAAGGAGAACAGGACAGGAGAAGCTACACTATGTTGGCCATTCCCAGGGCACCACCATCGGTAGGTAAAAGCAATTAGCAAGTAGCGTAGTTCACATAGATCCTTTTCCAATGGTCCTGCAGGAATGTTGGTCATCATGCTTGCTAATTGCTTTCCATTCATTATATAATGAATATATATGCATATATATATATATATATTCTACAACAGCCCACTGATAATAAAAGGCCACTTTTATTCCTATTACATGCATAGAGAAGCAAAATAGTGGGTGAAGAAATAGTTTGTGTAAGATAACATGGTTATTACAGGTAGGGTAACTCAGATCCCAGGTTAAGCGATCTGACATCCAAACCAATGCTCTGAAACTTTGTACCACATGGTCTCTGGTCTCACTTTATTTCATTCAGTCAATCCTATTTATGGGTCTCATATAACATATCCTAAGGGTACAGCAAAAAAGTAAGTAGTTTAAAATCTCTGTCTATTACTCATACTCTAGCAGGAAGAGATGGAGAAAATGATAAGTAAAATACATACAATGCTAGATAATGGTAGCATTTTTCTATGAAGAGAAAAATAAGTCAGGGAGTCAGATTGGGGAGCATCAGTGGGGGTGCTTTTGACGGACTCCTATGCTTTTATACAGAACATGTTGAACCTAGCTTAACCTTTTCTCAGTGATACAGGGTTATAAAATTATTGCATTTAGCTGAAATGCAGAAATTTCCTTAAGATTTATTGAGGTAAACAGAACTGCCAGTCCTGACAGAAAATAACTCAAAAAGCTACTGTTCTTCTGAGTATTTAAATTTTGAACATTTCCATTCTTCTTCCTCACCTACTAGACAGTTTGTCACTCTGTCACCAAACTCATAAATTTCAGGGAGTTGTTTCTGCCTTCTAATTTATATCTACCAGTCAATCTGCTGTGTACATGGAGTTTAGTTAAGTATCCTTGATAGAATTGCATCTAAAATGGGATTAAGCTTGTGTCGAGAAGTTACTTGTCCTGACCCTACACGGACCTACCAACACCCACTCAGCATCAGTAGTGACTCTCCTTGCGAATGATTCCTGCCTACTCTGGGTGACCTGCTGGCTCTTCTCTTCACAGTTAGGAAACCAGATAAAGAACTCCTTAACACAGTGCTATTGGAAAGAATGTTCTTCCAGTGGGATCTGGATAACACTGAGTTGCATAAACCTGAAAAAATTTTTTGTTGTTGTTGCTTTATTTAAGTTTTGCACAAATCTGAAAAGTTTTGTTTCAAGTGGTACTTAAGTCTAGTCAACATGTCATTATTAACAGTAAAGAGAGATTGTCCTATGCAATTCAACTGTAGAGAATTTAAGTTAATAATTCTTTGATTAGAACCCAGTCTATTTATATGCTACTGTTCATGAAAACAAATAAAAGCAGATAGGGGCTGAGAATATTGAACACAAATATTGGAATTATCTCAGCTACTTATTTGTTACTATGTGACTAGTTCCTGGTAAATATTTTACATGATTCAACTTAATTATTTCCTAAACAATCTAAGGAAGTATTCATTATTATACCTATTTTTAGATGAGGAAACGAAAACTTTTAGAGTTTAGGTCTCTTTTCCAAGGTCACAAAGCTAATAAACCACAGAACAAAGTTTCAAACTCTGTTTCAACACATTTCAAATTTGGGCTTTAACCTTTCCACTTATATACCTTATTCATGTTAAATGTTAATTATCTCATTGTTATAAGATGAGATAATTTTAAGCTGAACCAAACCTGCTGTAATATAAATTATAGCACTTCTATTACCACATAATTATTCTAAAGTTGGCCTGTTTTCAAAAGTCAGATAAAAGAGTTAAATGTAACTTTTGAAAAGTTCTAACCTCATGTCCAGGGCTTCCCAGGTGGCTCAGTGGTAAAAAAAAAAAATCTGCCTGCCAAATGGGAGATGTGAGTTAGATCCCTGGGTTGGGAAAATCCCATGGAGAAGGAAACGGCAGTCCACTCTTCCAGTATTCTTGCTAGGGAAATCCCATGGACAGAGGAGCCTGGTGGGCCTCAGCATATGGGGTCACAAGAGTCAGACACAACTTAGCAACTAAACAACAACAGCAAATCTCAGGTCCCCAGAGAGAATCTATGAAGATAAAATATACTAAAATCTGACCATTTTGTTGATTTCAGGTTGTCCCAGATGGCACCCTTAGTAAGTCCAAAGTAATGATGTCATACTTGTAAAACACATCCACATACACACACAGACACACACACACACACCCCTACCTTTACACATATTCCTTGTTCTGTTTCAGGTTTTATCGCCTTTTCTACTAATCCCACACTGGCTGAAAAAATCAAAGTCTTCTATGCATTAGCCCCAGTTGCCACAGTGAAGTACACCCAAAGCCTGTTTAACAAACTTGTGCTTATTCCTCACTTCCTCTTCAAGGTATGTGATTCCCTTTAACTGGATCTAAGATATTGAATTGTTTGTGGATTTCAAAGTGATAGAAAGAGAACAAACACTTGGTGAACAATCACGTTTATATCCAAGAATGGAAATGAAAGTGTTTCTGTTATATCTTGAATAGCACTGACCATGTTCGAATCCCCATTATAGTTTAAGCCATCCCCACATTTTTTTTTTAATTCTCCATTTCTTTGTGTGTTAGCAACACCTGGGAGTGTTTTTGCTCCTTCTTTACCAAGCATCCACACAAGTCTTCAAGGCTGTTTTTCCGCCTTCAATCTGAGGAAGAGGAGCTAAAAGCAACACAACAAAATCAAATAAGATACCTAAACTATCTGGTCCAAGAAAAGTAGGAAGAGAAAGAACAGGAAAGAAAGGGAAGGGAAAGGAAAAGGAGAGAAAGGGTAAGTTAGCAGTGATGAAGTAAAGCAAGAACTTGGAGACCCCTCGTCAAATACCTTGGCTTTCCAAGTCTTCTTCCTAATGGGTCTTTTGTCTTTAAATGGGGATTTCATAGGGCAGTAGAATAGATTTCAATAAACTGTAGATATTATGTAGTCATATATGTCAGGAAATTAATAATCTTTCCTTTATCCAAAGTTTAATCACCAACTTCTCCCACCCACTGAAACCAACACACACACACACTCACGCACACACACTCCTTTAGGAGAACAGTTTGCCTCAGGCTACAAAATTTAATGACACCATTTTCCTCTATGATTGTGTGCTGTTCATTTTTTCTCACTAAACTAACAATGGTGTCTAAAACCTAAAAGATTTTTACCTGCAACTATATTTGTAAAACTGTTACTCAACATGTAAAATTGTGTGATGGCCCTGAATCTGTTTACTGGCTGCACTGATTCAGAACATGTTTACTTTTTACTTGTACTCAGAATTTCTGACAGGCAGTGTAGACAGGGCTTTAAAAAAAAAAGCATTAGACCTTAAGTCAGAATCTTGAGGCTTGGATCAGGATTCTAGCCGCAATACAATTCTCACTAGACCAAGACCCTGACTATTTACTAGCCTTATGTTCTCCTGTATAAAATGGGGATGACAGAGTACAAACTATCAGTAATAATTAAATAAGTCACATGGATATAATGTCCAGCAGTGACAGAGTACAAACTATCAGTAATAATTAAATAAGTCACATGGATATAATGTCCAGCAGAGAGAAAATGGTCAATATTTATAATAGATTTGTATGTGTATATTTTCGAAACTTTGTGTGTAATTTTGAAAATATGGAGTCACAAAGTCATATAACTGAAACTAATATAATATTGTAAGTGAACTATACTTCAATAAAAAATAAATAAAATAAAATGAGGGCAACAAAGTGTCAACCTTCCTCAAGAACAATGAGGGTGAGTCCTTTCAATTATTAAGCTACCAAACCTATTTGTCTTTTTAAAGGTTTTCATGAAAATATGGCTTGAAGCCATCCTTTTCTCTGCTGATTTTTTGTCACTTATTGCTGAAATCACACATCTGGAACTTAATTTTGATATTCTACAGTGTTGTTTTATGATTTAATCCCGTAGCTCCTATTACCCCAACTAGACTGTAACTCTTTAAGCATTACACTTTTCATTAGCCAGTACAATTCTCAATGCAACAATAAATACCCAGTATTCATATCTGCCCTGTCCATTGCACATCTTTATCATTGGGATTCAATGAAAGAAAGTATTTAAACGTCCTAAGACAACATATAGAAATATTGAAATAGACATCAGAATGTCTATTTCTGTTAGTAAACTAGACAAATTAAGAAATTTTTCTGCAGCTTGTTATTTGCAAATCTGTAATGATGCTTTTATTTTTCAGATTATATTTGGTAATAAAATGTTCTACCCACACAATTTTTTTGAACAATTTCTTGGTGTTGAAGTGTGCTCCCGTGAGACACTGGATGTCCTTTGCAAGAATGCCTTGTTTGCCATTACTGGAGTTGATAGTAAAAACTTTAACATGGTTTGTATGCCCTGAAATTTCTATTCTGATTATTTTGAGCAACACTCTTGATTCCTTGTCTTATCATCACTTAGGAATGGTACTTTATTAGAACCAGGAGTCACTTCAAAATTCTGTCCATGATATGCAGATAAGTTCAGGAGAAATCACAAGTCATGGCTCCTAGTTTTGTTGCCTCCGGGTTCCTCCCATCATCTCATTGTGCCCTGAAGTAAACAGTTTGTAGAAAAAACAAAACCAGAAAACTCGCTACTCACTTTTGATCACCTGAAAATCAGTGTGACATTTAAATTCTGTGAGGTGAGGTATTGAACCAAGTGGCCAGGTTCCTCTGTAGGAAAAATATGTCTAGATATAGGATAAATATTATTTAAAATATTGTAATGCTGATAGTCAACCTTATAAACTTTCCAAAACGTCTTTCAGAGCAACTTTTTATGTAAGATCTTATCCATACTCTATACCTTCTATTTCATGTGCTTTGCACCAGATGGATGTTTAGAAACACATACAACATAATGCAGTATTGAAAAGAAGTTTAAAATATGATTTCAGGTTAAAAGCATAATTCAGATCTTACCTTGGCAACACACTTGGACGCCTTCATTTTGATTCCTTATCCATGAAATGAGTCATTGTGAAGATTAAATGAGTTAACATATGTAAAGTATGTTCCGTGTTCAGTCATGTCCAATTCTTTGCAGTCCCATGGACTGTAGCCTACTAGGTTCCTCTGTCCATAGACTCTCCCAGGCAAGAATCCTGGAGTGGGTTGCCACTTTGTACCCCAGGGAATCTTCCTGACCCAGGGATTGAACCTGTATCTTGTGTCTCCTGCACTGACAGGCAGATTCCTTACCATTAGTGCCACCTGGGAAGCCCCAACATATGTAGATCATAGAACAAAACAATCTAGCTCATAGTATAACACATTTTTCATGTTTTTTACTACACATTGACATCTATTCTCACTCAAAATTGTTTAGGCTAGTTATACAGCCTTGAAATTAGCCCATATAATCAGTGTTTGCAAGCCATAAAGTGATGTACAACTTTTTTGCTCATATCCTGCCAGTAATGCTGCTGGTAAAACTTGATATGGATCAGAAAAATTTAAGTCTTAAGTGTTTTCAAGAAACTAAACATATATCTAAGTGTGTGTATGTTTGCTTATGTGCTTGCTTTCTAGAGTCGCTTAGATGTGTATATAGCACATAATCCAGCAGGAACTTCTGTTCAAAACACCCTCCACTGGAGACAGGTATCATTTCAAGCTGTTAAAACTTTCTTGTGGGCCTAAACCATCACCAATTTACCTAAATCAAAGTCTTAAAAATATTCCGTCAAAGGTTCCTAGCAGGGAATTTTTCTGGCATGGGATTGCCAGGTGAAATTATCAATCCATGTGAATGAAAATCCTATAAAAATAGGAGATTTGGGTAGCAAGAAATAAATGATTTTCATGACTTGAGTGGCAAGAAAAATTATTTCAAGCAGAGCTGCTTTTAAACTTCAATAAATTGTTCTGGAGGATTAATAGTCTTTATTCTTGGAATGAGAAAAAATAAATAACATTTAAATTAAAAGTAAATTACTTGGAAGTGTTGGTATGTTATTATTCACATAGCCAAGTAATTTTTTAAAATTTCCTTGTGTTTTTTATTTATCTCCTTTAGGCTGTTAAGTCTGGGAAATTCCAAGCTTTTGACTGGGGAGCCCCATATCAGAACCTAATGCATTATCATCAGGTAAGCATCTTAAGTAGCAGTTATTCACATTCTGAAAGACAAAGATATAAAAGGTTAAAGATAAAATTATGATAACTTTGTATGTATTTTCCAAAGTCAAGTTGTTGTCCAGACTGCAGAAGTCTGTCTATTGCCACGAGGGGTGATAAGTTCTGGAAGTTTCTTACTGCAGTCGTGTGGTACTTTGAGGGCAGCTTGAATGAGCACAGACACTGGAGCATAAAGGCTCAGGGGAAGAACCGAAAACCATCAGCACCTCAGATGCTGCCTTTGTACTGGGCTCTTAACACTAGTAACCAGAGACTCCATCCTGGGTGGAGAAGGGGGTGAAACACCCACTCCCAACTCCATGCTCCCTGCAACCAAGCCAAACACAACTCAGGATGGTTTCAGCTAACTGGGGAAGTGATGATAATTTAATATCCAGAAACTGGTTCTGGAAAACACTCCTAACAGTGGCATATGACTCATGAAAAGTGGGTTTATTCTTATGGATATTCTCCACACTTTTCCTTTCTATCCAACATATAAAGGAGCATAATAAAGTATTAAAATACTACAAAAAATACATATAATAAAACATTTCTTTGTGAATTGGCTATTACATAAGGGCAAAGAAATTTTAATGTATTGAATCAAAATTCTTGAGAATATCACCTTTAAAAACTAACAAAATTCTCTATGCACAGTGGGAAAATTAGTTGTGATTTTCTTGTCCCATTGGTCTGCTTTATGAATCTCCTTAAAATCTGTGTGAATGATGATTTTGTCAAAATAGGAAATGGGGCTACTGATAGATTTTCTAAGAATTTGAACCTATATTTAGTAAAAATCAGGTAAGTATTCAAAATGCCACTCATTTAACCAATTAAGTACCTTTCCAATGACTATACTGGAAAGTCAGACAAAGTAAAAATAAATGACTCAGGCCATTTTGAGAAGCTTATACCTTTAGAGTCCTTAAATTGTTATGATTTAATTATGAAACTGGGTCATGCCACTTGTAACAATAAGGATGGACCTTGACAATATTATGCTAAATAAAATAAGTTATTCATACACAGATAAATATTATATGATCTCACTCAAATGTGGAATCAAAAAAAATTTTTTTTAACTGTAATTAATGGATACAGAAAAAAGATTGGTGGTTGCTAGAAGCATGAGCAAAATGGAATAAGGTGGTCAAAAGGTAGGAAATTCCAGTTATGAAATAAGACCTGGAGATACAATTACACTGTGGAGACTATAGTTACTAATACTATACTGTACATTTGAAACTTGCCAAGACAGTAAATCTTAAAAGTTCTCTCTCTCTCTCCCCAGATGGCAGTAGATGTTACCTAGATTTTGTTGTCACCATTTCACAATGTATACATGTGTGGAATCATTGTTGTGCACCTGCAACAAACACAATGTTGTGTATAAATTATATCTCAACTTTTAAAGTGATATCTGATTTACCCACTGAATAAGTATTCAGTTTGAAGTGCATTTACTTATGAAAATTCTGATTCTTTTCCTCTTGTGTTTTAGCCCACACCTCCCATCTACAATTTAACAGCCGTGAATGTCCCAGTTGCAGTATGGAGTGGTGGCAATGACCTGTTGGCTGACCCTCAGGATGTTGACTTCTTGCTTTCCAAACTCCCTAATCTCATTTACCACAAGGAAATTCCAACTTACAATCACTTGGACTTTATCTGGGCAATGGATGCACCTCAAGAAGTTTACAATGAAATTGTTTCTTTAATGGAAGAAGACAAAAAGTAGTTCTGGATTTAGAGAATTATTCATTTACTTTTTCCAAAATAGTTTCTTCTGTCCCACATGATTTCTGTACTGCTTTAAATGCAATGCTTCTTTCTGTAATGCTGACTTTCAAAATATATTAGCATCAACAAACTTTTCATTGGTCATTTTTAATTGAAAAATAATTGCTTAAATTATTTTTTCACTTGGAAATATATCTAGAAACTCTTGAGAGACTGTGATCTCAGGGAGGTGAAACTTCTCTTTCAATCCTCTCATTCAGGTTTCTTCTAAACTCCAGGTAGACAATGAGTCTTGAATCAGGAGTGTTGCCAAGAGACAGTCCTGGAGTTGACTACTGATGCCTCTTCGGCACACTTGGAGATTGAGTAGACTGTTTTCTATCATCTACTGTTGCTAAAGCTTAGTTTCTTCATTTGTGCAGTGGGGCTATCACTTGCTCTTTTGACTGTTACACTCCATGAAAAGGCAAAGTAGACTCTAAGTTGAATCAAGGTCAGCTCACTTTCCCTTTCTAGGGAGGAAAGAACACAGGTAGGTTAGGAAACAATTGGCAACTCCAGTTCAGGAAGTTGGGAGATAAAGGATTTCTTAACCTCAATATTGTTGACATTTTGGGACAGATTTCTTTTTATTGTCCTGGGCATTCTGGGATATTTAGCACCTTCTCTAGGTTCTACTCACCAGATGCCTTGAGTACACACCCTCCCTGAGTTGTGCCTCATACATACCTCTTACTTTGCACCATCATATTGTTGCTCACATTCACCAAAATTTGGTCTAATTTATTTTGGGGTTACAAGTATGTATTCATGTTCTGTGTTTGACTCACAGGAAGGCCAATATATCTGAACTCTGTTGTGATCTAAAACTTATTAGATATAATGCAATTCAAATTTTTAAAAATCAAGATAATCTAAAATTAAAAGATGCTAAGCATTACCTAGTTTAATCCCCATCGTTTTCCAAGTAAGAGTATTAAAGTTCATAAAAGTTGAGCCCTTTAATAAAGGATATATGATTGGCATTGTCAGAGCTGAAATCCACATATTCTAGTTCAGATAGTCATCTGCACAAAGTTGATTACACAGCTCGGTTGCATTTTCAAATTAAATATTCCTAGAGTTACCTAAGAGGGGAAATGGGATAAGGTGATGCTCAGGATTTTGTAAATTATTACTCAGAGCAATATTGGATATCTGAGTTACTAGGCTCTACATAGACATCTAGTAAGGGAAAAATGCCACTTGAATGGAAGTTTTCTCTGCTAGTGTGAAAGAAGGTAGAAGTAGCTAAGTAGATGTTAGAAAGAGGGAGAAGGAATAGATGTGAGGAAAAAGTAAAGAATGGAAAATATTAGAAGACACAGGAAAAGATTTTTGCTTTCAGATGCAGAACTCATCTGCTTTGCTATCTATGTCTCAGCTGGTCATTTTGCAGCTCTTCTCAAAGAAATAAGATCACAAAAGTCATGCATAATCTAAACCAAACAGGGAAAATTATTTAAGGCATACAAGGAGGATGCCACTCTAGAATTTCCTTTTGAAAATAGCACTTAGGGAAACAAATTAAAATATAGTTGAGAACTGTCTGCTTGGGTAATCCACTCTAAGTAGTTTTCAGATGGGATGCTCATAATAACGATGACTCCAAAACCTCATCAAAGACATCAAACTATAGCTGAAATAAACTAAAAACAAGTCAACTATATATAACAGGTTGATAACACAACAAGGTCTACAGTAAATATGGATCTGTATTTCAACCTCAAAGCATTGTGAGGATTTCTGCATTCATTTTGAACAACAATCTGTTGAATGTCTTCTCTATACCACAGAGTTTATTTTTTTTAACTTTTTTTTAATTATTATTAGTTTTGCCAAACGATGACATGATATCACCATGGGTTTACATATGCTCCCCCTCCAGAACCCCCCTCCTTCCTCCCTCCCGATTCCCTCCCCCTGGGAAATCTCGATGCACCAGCCCCGAGCATCAATCCTGGGCTGGCGATTGATTACACATATGATAATTAACATGTTTCAATGCCATTCTCCCATATCATCCCACCCTTTCCCTCATCCACAGAGTCCACAAGTCTATTCTATACATCTGTGTTCCTTTTGCTGTCTTGCATGCAGGGTTCTCATTACGGTCTTTCTAAATTCCATATATATGCGTTAATATACTGTATTGTTGTTTTTGCTTCTGGCTTACTTCACTCTGGATAATGGGCTCCAGTTTTGTCCATCTGAGTAGAACTGATTCAAATGAATTTATTTTTAATGCTGAGAAATATTCCATTGTGTATATGTACCACAGCTTTCTTATCCGTTCATCACTTGATGGGCATCTAGGTTGCTTCCATGTCCTGGCTATTGTAAACAATGCAGCGATGAACATTGGGGTACACGTGTCTCTTTCAATTCTGGTTTCCTCGGTATATATGCCCAGCATATACCACAGAGTTTAATATAATTAATGCATGATCCATGATAGCACTCAACTAATATGACCCATTATTACTTTTATAACTCCAAAGCACTATGTATTAAGATAATTTTGTTGTTATTCTTAAATACCAGCTTTAAAAAGTCTTAGCTTTAAGCTGGACTAACCTACTCAGTGAGAAGTTCATAAAACAGTCAACATTAAGTGTACTGTCAACTGAATAGCAGACCTCATAATTTTCACTTCTATTGATCCTTAAGGATTAATAGAAGGATTAATCCTCTATAGGGATAATGTGAAGGCAGACCTAGATGAAGATTCGACGTACAATGTATCTATGTCACAGTGAGGATTCCTGTGCTTAGGAAACCCCCAAACTTATGGGAGGAGGCAACCAATAAGCCTATCTCTCTTCCCCCAAGAAAGATATTTTCTTTATCATAAGTCAAGAACCAAGATGCTTTCTACCTTGGAGAGAGCTATACAGGTATCTTTCAAAGCTCTTGGCTGTACAATCATCCCTGAAAAAAAAAATAGGAAAAAACTAATCTGAGAAGTGCAGAAATACCCTGGAAAATATTCTTTCAGTGTCAACCTTTAGCATATATCAGAATCAATTGAAAGGCTTTACAAACACAAATTGCCAGGACTAATCCCCAGTGTTTCTGACTGGGGTCTGGATGAGTCTAAAAATTTCTTTTTCTAACACTTTCCCAGGTGACACTGATGCTGCTACTCAGAAATACTTGAGAATCTCTGTTCTATGTCTATTAAAAAGCTGACATTTTGTCATGTTGCCTGTTGCTGTTGATTTGCTTTCCTTTTGCTATGCTTTAAAATTGGAAACTCTCATTTCAAAACTACCTACATCTATTGCAGTGTATTCATTGAATCTGATAAGTAATGTATCTCTCAGTTCAGTTCAGTTGTTCAGTCTTTGTGACCTGAGGGACTGCAGCACGCCAGGCCTCCCTGTCCATCACCAACACCCACAGTTTACTCAAACTCAATCCATTGAATGGGTGATGCCATCCAACCATCTCATCCTCTGTTGTCCCCTTCTCCTTCTGCCTTCAATCTTTCCCAGCATCAGGGTCTTTTCAAATAAGTCAATTCTTCACATCAGGTGGCCAAAGAATTGGAATTTCAGCTTCAGCATCAGTCCTTCCAATGAAAACCCAGGACTGCTCTCCTTTAGAATGGACCAGTTGGATCTCCTTGCAGTCCAAGGGACTCTCAAGAGTCTTCTCCAACACCACAGTTCAAAAGCATCAATTCTTTGGTGCTCAGCTGTCTTCATTGTCCAACTCTCACACTCATACATAACTACGGGAAAAACCATAGCTTTGACTAGATGGACCTTTGTTGGCAAAGTATGTCTCTACTTTTTAATATGCTGTCTAGATTGGTCATAACTTGTTCTTCCAAGGAGCAAGTGTCTTTTAATTTCATGGCTTCAGGTACCATCTATAGTGATTTTGGAGCCTTCCAAAATAAACTCTATCCCTGTTTCTCCATCTATTTCCATGAAGTGATGGGACCAGATACCATGATCTTAGTTTTCTGAATGTTAAGTTTTAAGCCAAATTTTCCACTCTCCTCTTTCACTTTCATCACGAGGCTGTTTAGCTTTTTTCTTTTTCACTTTCTACCTTAAGAGTGGTGTCATCTGTATATCTGAGGTTATTAATATTTCTCTTGGCAAATTTGGTTCCAGCTCGTGCTTCATCCAGCCCAGCATTTCGCATGATGTACTCTGCATATAAGTTAAATAAGCAGGGTGACAATATACAGCCTTGACACACTTCTTTTCCTATTTGGAACCACTTTGTTGCTCCGTGTCCAGTTCTAATTATTGCTTCCTGACCTGCATACACATTTCTCAGGAGACAAGTCAAGTGGACTGGTATTCCCATTTCTTTACGAATTTTCCACAGTTTACTGTGATATGACTTATTAGAGAAGACCTTCATGCCTGGAAGGATTGGGGGCAGGAGGAGAAGAGGATGACAGAGGATGAGATGGCTGGATGGCATCACCGACTCAATGGCCATGGGTTTGGGTAGACTCCAGGAATTGGTGATGGACAGGGAGGCCTGGCGTGCTGCAATTCATGGGGGTCGCAAAGAGTTGGACACGACTGAGCAACTGAACTGAACTGAACTGAACACAGTTAAAGGCTTCGGCATAGTCAATAAACAGAAGTAGATGTTTTTCTGGAACTCTCTTGCTTTTTCGACAATCCAACAGATGTTGGCCATTTGATATCTGGTTACTCTGCCTTTTCTAAATCCAGCTTGAACATCTGGAAGTTCACAGTTCACATACTGTTGACGCCTGACTTGGAGAATTTTGAGCATTACTTTGCTAGCGTGTGAGATGACTGCAATTGTGTGGTATTTAGAGCATTCTTTGGCATTGCCTCTCTTTGAGATTGGAATGAAAACTGAAATTTTCCAGTCCTGTGGCAGCTGCCGGGTTTTCCTAATTTGCTGGTATATTGAATGCAGCACTTTCACAGCATCATCTTTTAGGATTTGAAATAGGTCAACTGGAATTCCATCACCTCCACTAGCTTTGTTCATAGAGATGCTTCCTAAGGCCCACTTGACTTCAAATTCCAGGATGTCTATCTCTAGGTGACTGATAACATCACTGTGAGTATCTGGGTCATGAAGGTCTTTTTTGTATAGTTCTTCTGTGTATTCTTGTCACCTCTTCTTAATATCTTCTGCTTCTGTTACATCTGTACCATTTCTATCCTTTATTATGCCCATCTTTGCATGAAATGTTCCCTTGGTATCTCTAATTTTCTTAAAGAAATCTCTAGTCTTTCCCATTCTATCATTTTCCTCTATTTCTTTGCACTGATCTGAGGAATGCTTTCTTATCTCTCCTTGCTCTTCTTTGGAACTCTGCACTTCAAATAGGTATATCTTTCCTTTTCCCCTTTGCTTTTCACTTCTCTTCTTTGCTCAGCTGTTTGTAAGGCCTTCCCAGACAACCATTTTGCCTTTTTGCATTTCTTTTTCTTGGGGATGGTCTTGATCCCTGCCTCCTGTACAATGTCATGAACCTCCGTCCATATTTCATCAGGCACTCTCTATCAGATCTAGTCCATTAAATCTATTTCTCACTTCCACCATTTAATCGTAAGGGATTTGATTTAGGTCATACCTGAATGGTCTAATGGTTTTCCCTACGTTCTTCAATTTAAGTCTGAATTTTGCAATAAGGAGTTCATAGTCTGAGCCGCCATCATCTCCCTGTCTTTTTCGCTGACTGTATAGAGCTTCTCCATCTTTGACTGCAAGCAATATAATCAATCTTTTTTTGGTATTGATCATCTGGTGATGTCCATGTGTAGAGTCTTCACTTGTGTTGCTGGAAGAGGGTGTTTGCTGTGATCAGTGTGTTCTCTTGGCAAAACTCTATTAGCCCTGCTTCATTCTGTACTCCAAGGCAAAATTTGCCTGTTACTCCAGGTGTTTCTTGACTTCCTACTTTTGCATTCCAGTCCTCTAAAATGAAAAGGACATCTTTTGGGGGTGTTAGTTCCAAAAGGTCTTGTAGGTCTTCATAGAACCGTTCAACTTCAGCTTCTTCAGCACTGCTGTTGGGGGCATAGATTTGGAGTACTGTGATACTGAATGGTTTGCCTTAGAAACGAACAGAAATCATCCTGTCAGTTTTGAAACTGCACCCAAGTACTGAATTTCAGACTCTTTTGTTGACTGTAATGGCTACTCCATTTCTTCTAATGGATTCTTGCCCACAGTAATAGATATAATGGTCATCTAAGTTAAATTCACCCATTCCAGTCCATTTTAGTTCTCTGATTCCTAAAATGTCAACGTTCACTCTTCCATCTCCTGTTTGACCATTTCCAATTTGCCTTGATTAGTGGAACTAACATTCCATGTTCCTATGCAATTCTTCTCTTTTCAGCAGCAGACTTTACTTCCATGAACAGTCACATCCACAACTCAGTGTTGCTTCTGCATTGGCCTTGTCTTTTCAATCTTTCTGGAGTTATTTCTCCATTGATCTCCAGTATCATATTAAGCACCTACTGATCTGGGGAGTTCATCTTTCAGTGTCCTATCTTTTTGCCTTTTCATACTGTTTATGGGGTTCTCAAGGTAAGAATACTGAATTGGTTTGCCATTCCTTTCCCCAGTGGACCATGTTTTGTCAGAACGCTCCACCATGAGCTGTCCATCTTGGGTGGCCCTACATGGCATGACTCATAGTTTCATTGAGTTAGTCAAGGCTGTAGTCCATGTGATCAGATTGGTTAGCTTTTCCTCTTAAATCAGGCCATACACATTTTATCAATTGATACTGCTTATTCTCATTGTGGCTTCCCAGGAGGCGCTAGTGGTAAAGAATCCACCTGCTCGTATAGGAAATATAAGAAACACAGATTTTATCTCAGCCCTGGAAGAGAGCAAGGTGATCCACTCCAGTGTTCCTGCATGGAGAATCTCATGGACAGATGAGCCTGATGGGCTACAGTCCATAAGGCCTCAAAGATTTGGACATGGCTGAAGCGACTTAGCATATACACACACATGCACATTCTCATTTTATGTAGTATATTTGAAGAGAAAAAGTTAAATTTGTACGTAACCTCCTGCTCATTCTGCCTCTGTAACTCAGCTTGCTCCTTGTAAAGTCTGGATCACGTAGGTCACGTAGTCTCAGAAAGTGGGGACTTCCAATACTAGAAATTGGAATGTATCCCACTCACCCTTGTCGTACTCTTTGCAATTTTCCAGCCCTTGCAAACCTTCTTAACCATGTCTGTTTGTGTAAAGGTCAGGCAACCCCTTTTCATCTTGACTGTTTCCACACACTCGAAACAGCTTAGTTTAAACCAGGCTATTAACAGCTAGTGTTGTCCACTATAGTCTGTCTATAAAAATTCTGTAACCTCTTAGTTCAGGGCTTAAAGCTTGGAGTGTTAACTACTCTGGCCTTGCCAGCATAATAAACCTGAGTTCCCAATTCTCCAAGTGTGATGCTTGGTTTCTCGATTACTGGTTTCTGCAACATACTAAGACCCTGTGTAAAAATTGTGGAAAATTTATTTCAAAAAATAGGAATTGAGTCCTGGAGAAGTTCACAAAACATAAGATAGGGGAAACAAGCACTTTGCTAAGTTCTTTATAATGGCATCACAATTCCCACAAAAATATTATAAACTTGACAATATTATAGCAATTTTAAAAATTAGTATGCTGAGGATAAACTCCTCATGCAAAATGTCACAGAAAATAGTGGAAAGAAAATTTTAACTCAGCTCCATCTGACTTGAAAACCTGTTTGTTTAATATTCCACAGCACCAATTCCATGCCTCACATCAAGTCCTAATACAAAACATCTTTCATATGATCAAATGCTAAACTACATTTTTACCTCTATTATGGCTCTTACCGCTTTGCTTTGTACAGGGTATATGTTTGATGTATTTTAATCACAGCTATGTTTATAAAGTCTGTAAATTCAGGGAACCCAGTTTGCTTCTTTGTATGTCTTTTTTTTTTTTTATGTGTCACAGGCAGATTCATAGGACCTTTTGTTTAATAATTGAAGCTTATTATTATGTGTGTCTGTAATTAATGCCTTTACTGATTTTGTATAACAAAGAATTGAACAAGATTTTCTCCGTGTGCCTAAACTGTCCATTTCAAATATCCAGGCAATGTTCACATTTCCATGATTGTCTCATAAATGTGTTTTTTACAATTAGTTTGTTCTAATCAGGACATAAACACTTCCATGTGTAGTATTTGGTTTATAGATTATCTCAAGACTCTATTTATTCCAGTTCTTCCTTCCTGTTTTCTCATTTCTTTCTTGCCATATATTTATTCTTCAGCCCCATATATTATACCATATAGTTTTCAGTTCCAGTAATACAATCTACCCTTGAGAACACTTCATATTAATTATTTTTTTTAACCAAGTGCAATTCTTTTCCTCTAAAACAATAAAGGTATAACCGATTTATAATCCGGTTTTGCTTTTTAATGTTTCTCTTTTTTCCCCCAAATGGCCACATAAGCTCAATCTAGGAAAGGAAAAAAAGGAAAAGTCACTCAGTTGTGTCCAACTGTTTGCAACTCATGGACTGTAACCTGCCAGGCTCCTCCGTCCATGAGATTTTTCCAGGCAAGAATACTGGAATGAGCTGCCATTTCCTTCTCCAAAGCTCAGTCTAAAGAAGTGATATATTCCTATTAGAATTACACTCTCTAATCCATTTTAATCATCTTTTCCTACCATATAACTACAGTAGTATCAAGATCCCAACTTTAACCTCACACTATTTAATGCTTAGTTTTTTTTATTTCATCTCACAAAATGAGGCTTTCACAATTTTTACCTCTGGATTTAACCAACAGAAGCTTAATGTCTCAATCAGAATCAAATTTATTTCTGAATTTCTTTTTTTTTAAATTTTCTTTACTTTATTGTGTTGGTTTTGCCATACAGTGAAAAAATGTTTATCATGACATGACAGACCTGTGATATTAATAATATCCTTATACAATCATACTTCAGAGATATAGTGGTTTGGTTCCAGACCACTGCAATGAAGCACTGTTGTTGTGATTCAGTCACTAAGTCATGTCCAAATCTTTGTGACCCCATGAACTGCAGCATGCCATCACTATTTCCCAGAGTTTGCTCAAATCCATGTCCATCAAGTCAGTGTTATCTAAGCATCTTATGCTTTGCCACCCCCTTCTCTTTCTGCTCTCAATCTTCCCCAGCATCAGGGTATTTTCCAATGAGTCAGTTCTTATTATCAGGTGTTCAAAGTATTGGATCTTCAACTTCAACATCAGTCCTTCCAGTGAATATTCAGGGTTGATTTCCTTTAGGTTGACTGGTTGGATCTCTTTGCAGTCCAAGGAACTCTCAAGAGTCTTCTCCAGCACCACAGTTCAACAGCATCAGTTCTTCAGAGCTCAGATTTCTTTATGGCCCAACTCTCACATACATACAGGACTACTGGAAAAAAGCATAGCTTTGACTAGAGGGACCTTTGTCGGCAAAGTGATGTCTCTCCTTTTTAATATGCTGTCTAGGTTTGTTATAGCTTTTCTTCCAAGGAGCAACCATCTTTTCATTTCATGGCTACAATCATTGCCCACGGTGATTTTGAGACCCAAGAAAATAAAATCTGTCACTGTTTCTGTTTTTTTCCCCTCCTATTTGCCCATGAAGTGATGAGACCGAATGCCATGATCTTGGATTTTTGAATGTTGAAGTTCCAGCCAGTTTTTTCGCTCTCTTCTTTCATGAATCTCATCAAGAGGCTGTTTAGTTACTCTTCACTTTCTGCAATAAAGTGAATATCACAATAAAGTGAATCAGGTATCTTTTTGTTTACCACAGCATATAAATGTTATGTTTATACTATACATAATTACTACAGTGCAATAAAATAATATCTAAAAATAAAATAATATCTAAAAAATACTAAAATAAAATAATATTTTTAAAAAAGTACATGCCTTAATTTTAAAAATACATTGTTGCTTAAAAACAAATGCTAACCATCATCTGACAATGCAAAGTTGCCACAAACCTTCAATTTGTAAAACAAAACAAACAATAACAAAAAACCTCCACCGTATCTGAAAAGCACAGTCAAGCCAAGTACAGTAAAACAAGATATGCCTGTATATGGTTTAAAAAGAAACAATGGACTCAAAATGGAATTAACTGTGCTAAACCTTGGTCTGCAAGGACGATTTAATTGCAATTATAGCCTCATGAAGGAATGAGACCTTTAACCAGTCAGTCTGGAATTTCCTGGCCAGCATTAATGAAGCAATTCACCTGATAGATCCCTGTCTTCACCCAAAGGATGTGATCTTGCCTGAAATAATCCTTTCTTCTGCTTATGACTTTCTTATCCCAATCACTTTCTGCCTTTAAAAACCTTTCCTTTTCTCCTACTCTTCAGAACTTCTATTTCCTAGATGAGATGCTGCTCAATTCATGAATTGTTGAATAAAGCCAATTAAATCTTCAAATTTACTTATTTGAATTTGTTTTTTTTTAAACAGATTTGGTTAAACACAGATATGATACCTACAAACCACAATTTCTAATGGTCCTAGGTAATTTCCTCTCATTTCTGAGGTCCAGGCTCTTTGTATGGAGTTTCTGATACAATCTACTTTTCAATATAGGGCAGGTCAGCTTGAGCGGGTAAATAGTTCTGATCGGAGCCAAGCCCCTCACTTTTATTTCAGATCACAATTGTCATTAATTAATTAACACTCTTAACCTTTGATTTTGTTCTAAGATCCACTTGGGAACTGTTAGTGGCATTTCCCAGTTCCCCTTTAATGTAGAGCCACCAGTTCTCAGTCCCCAGTCCATCTTCTCTGCAGTCCAAGATTCCATGATGAGAGGTGCTGGTGGTGCACCCAGGGTTTCTCTCAGCCAGGATGCAGCAGCATCTCTTGTTAACTGCCTGGATATATTAAAATGCACATGTTTGCTTTCTTTTGTATATATAATGGCTACTACCAGTAGGAATCTTAAAAGTCAAAAAGTGGTGGGCATGGATTGAGTATTGCACATACCACCTAATCTAAAGACTCCCATGTTAGGATATATTGGTCATAGATTGGGTAAATTTGACATTAGGTAGCTCACCAACCTCAAGAAAGGTTTTGCACAATAGGGTACACTGTAAAACACAACACAATTCCCAACCCAGTAGCACATACCTTCTAAGTATTAGTTTGGCTCCAACAGCCCCCAAAACTTTGCTAATAAATAAGTTTCAGTTCAGTTCAGTTCAGTTCAGTCACTCAGTCATCTCTGACTCTTCATGACCCCATGGACTGCAGCACACCAGGCCTCCTTGTCCATCACCAACTCCTACAGTTTACTCAAACTCATGTCCATTGAGTCGGTGATGCCATCCAACCATCTCATCCTCTGTCATCCCCTTCTCCTCCTGCCTTCAATCTTTCCCAGCATCAGGGTCTTTTCCAAAGAGTCAGTTCTTCCCATCAGGTGGCCAAAGGATTGGAGTTTCAGTTTCAGAATCAGTCCTTCCAATGAATATTCAGGACTGATTTCCTTTAGGATGGACTGGTTGGATCTCCTTGCCATCCAAGGGGCTCTCAAGAGTTTTCCCCAACACCACAGTTCAAAAGCATCAATTCTTCAGCACTCAGCTTTCTTTATAATCCAACTCTCACACCCATACATGACTACTGGAAAAACCATAGCCTTGACTAAACAGACTTTATTAATGTGCTGTCTAGGTTGGTCGTAACTTTCTTTCCAAGGAGTAAACATCTTTTAATTTCATGGCTGCAGTCACCGTCTGCAGTGATTTTGGAGCCCCAAAAAATAAAGTCTGACACTATTTCCACCATTTCCCCATCTATTTGCCAGGAAGTGATGGGACCAGATGCCATGATCTTAGTTTAAATAAATATGGGACCTTTGAATTCTGAAGAATTAAGCAAGCCACCTTCCAGCACACCTGCCTATTTTATTTTCAAGTGCTGTGGTCTTAGAAGTTACAAATGTCTATGAATGTGACAAAATCTTACTCAAAACAAGTAGATTTATACAAGATCACTGTTTTGTTTCCTCAGAACTTAGCTTGGTACCACCAGGTTGGGGGCCCCCAGATATGGCCAGACAGAAGTATGGGTTCACCTTGATTGCAGCTAAGATCCTATCAAATTACAGGCAGTCCTCAGGGAAATTACCATGGCCATCATGAGAAACATTTCAATTAAATAAGATCATTTAAAAAGCATGCTTGAAAATAGGATCTCGAAAGTAAACAAAAGGAAATTCTTCAGTATTGAAATTGCTTCCTTAAAAAATTTATTGGAAATGCTAATGAAAATTAAAGACACAAAAAATACACAAAACAAAAGACAATAGATGACATGACTGCTACTGCTCTCTTCTACCACCTTTTATTTGAGTACTCATTCCAGCCATTCTCTGTCTTGTCTTTCTATTCTAAAGAGACTGCTGCTGCTGCTGCTGCTAAGTCACTTCAGTCGTGTCCGACTCTGTGCGACTCCAGAGACGGCAGCTCACTAGGCTCCCCCATCCCTGGGATTCTCCAGGCAAGAACACTGGAGTGGGTTGCCATTTCCTTCTCCAATGCATGAAAGTGGAAAGTGAAAGTGAAGTCTCTTGGTCGCGTCCGACTCCTAGCAACTCCATGGACTGCAGCCTACCAGGCTCCTCTGTCCATGGGGTTTTCCAGGCAAGAGTACTGGAGTAGGGTGCCATTGCCTTCTCTGCTAAAGAGACTACAAGGCTGTAAACTAAACATTGCTAAGTTAGTGACCTATGGTTACCCTTATGTGGTTGTTGTTCAGTCACTAAGCCATGTCCAACTCTTTGTGATCCCATGGACTGCAGGACCCCGGGCTCCCCTGTCCTTCACTATCTCCTGGTGTTTGCTCAAATTCATGTCCATTGAGTGGGTTACCCTTATATCTACCCTTAAAGGACAGCTCCTGTATGGAGCTCTCCTGGGTTAATGGGACTCTGAGAGATTTCCTAGTAAACTGCTATATTGTTTCCTTAAACAGCCAAGAGAAAACTAAAATTAATTTTTAAAACCTTTCCAAACTCTGATAGATATCTAAGCTACTGATAGGATCCTGGGAAAACTAGAATAACTGGCAAAGGGTGAGAATTCTTACCAGAGTGAGTTGGCCCAGATCCTTCTATAGTACTAAGGTAGAAGATGGAAAATAATATAGCTTTTGCACCCTTATTGGGGATATCACTTGAGTTCAAGAAGTTGTTCAGTACTGCAGAAATATTTATTGTTTTTCCCAGCTGAGAACTGGAAAGATATTTAAAAGAATTTTTTTGTAAGTTTTTAAGCCTTTTCCCATAAGCGAAAATGAAACTATGTTACTATTGCAAAAATATTGCAATTCACTGAAGGCTCAGGTGATGGTTAGCACTTTTTAGCAATGAAAGACTTTAAAATTTAGGTGTGTACAGTATTGTTTTAGACATAATGCTATTGCACAGTTAATAGACTACAGTATTGTGTAAACATAACTTTTATATGTACTGGGAAAGCAAATAAAATCATGTGACTCAGTTTATTGTGATATTCACTTTATTGCAGTGATCTGGAACTGAACCTGAAATATCTCTGAGGTATGCCTGCAAATAAGTCTATAATCAGAAAGCTTTCCTTGACTCTTAGCTGCCCAACAAAAATCCTTAGACTCAATGGAAAAGTTGTTCTTATAATACAATAGGAATAATAATATGTGGAGAACTTGTTGTTTAGGGGTTGTGTACAACTCTTTTGTGACCCCATAGATTGTAGCCCACCAGGCTCCTTTGTCCACAGGATTTCCCAAGCAATAATACTGAAGTGGGTTGCCATTTCCTTCTCCAGAGTATCTTCCAGACCCAGGGATTGAACCTGTGTCTCTGGAATTGGCAGGTGGATTCTTCATCACTGAGCCATTTGGGAAGCCCTGTAATAAGATAACCCTGAATTATCTTTTAGCTGAGCAAAGGGTTACCTATGCTGTAATCAAAACCGTGTGCTGTACCTGGATTGATGCCTCTGGGGACATTGAAATTGAGTTACGTAAGATCACTGAGCAGCTACTTGGCTTAAAATGATTATTCCCTCAATGGGGTCTTTCTTTGACTTATTTGATTTTGATTGGTTTGGGTCTCACCAACTATGGCTTCAAAGCACACTTCAGACATTGAGAATTATCCTGCTAATAACAATCATGGTAGTTCTCCTGGTGCCTTGTATTCTCTCAAGGGCTTTAAAATGCATGTTCTAGCTCCTGCATGCATAAGCCCAAGCATATGATCTCCTTAAGACAGGAACATCAAAAATAGAATGAAGGGAATGATCAACTGAAAAAAAGAGCGAACCCGAAATTGTGACCTATGACTGTTACAGAGGCTCAACAGAAACTTCAATACTTGTCAGTATCACACTGAGATCAGCAAAAACTGGGTGAACTCAAGAGCAGTAGCTGCAAGTGGCACTAGTCCCTTAAATTTTGATCACATCTCTGAATTTGAGAATCTGATCAAAAGTGGGGAGGTGTTTTGGTTTGTTTTGTGTTAATGCTCAAAATGAAGTCACTTGTGCCAAATTCTATGTCAGGAAACAAAGACTTACTTGCAGTTTCAACGTTTTCCAGGGATATGAAATTTAACTAGTTAATCTGGAATTACACGGCCAGCAGTAAGGAAGCAACCAACCTGACAGACCCCTGTCTTCCCTTATAGGGAAGTGAACTTGCCTGAAATAATTCTTTCCCTTGTTTATGATTTTCTTATCCTACTCTCTTTCTGCCCTTAAAAATCTTTCCCAGCCTGTAGCTCTTTGAAATTCCTTTCTATTTTTTAGGGAAAATGATGCTGATTCATAAATCATTGAATAAACCCAATTAGATCTTTACATTTACTCAGTTAAATTTTGTTTCTTTGACAATATTTGAGAATATTTTGCCATTGCTTGAGTTTCCACCCTCCTATCAAAATATCAAGATGTGCTTTCAGGAATAATTAGGATTAATGAGGAGGCTTTTCTTCCTAGACATATTAGGTTACTTGTTTACCCATGTCAGAATTTTATTTCATTTACTTCACGTGCATTCATGCACGCATGCTAAGTCGCTTCAGTTGTGTCTAACTCTTTGTGACCCCATGGACTGTAAACTTCCAGGCTCCTCTGTCCATGGAATTCTCCAGGCAAGAATACTGAAGTGGGTTGCCATGTCCTTCTCCAGGGGATCTTCCCAATTCAGGGATTGAAGCCTAGTCTCTTATATCTCCTGTTGTGCAGGTTGGTTCTTTACCACTAGTGCCACTTGGGAAGTCCCTTATATCACCTGGGAGCAAACTATTCTTAGTAACAATTAAAAATTCTTTCTGGAGCCTTTTTTATATTCATTGAATAAACAGCATGGTGGAATCAGAAAGACAAGTCCTTCCAGAGAAGCCTCGATCATCAAGGACACAGGCAGGTGGTTAATAACACCTGCCACTTGTTCTGCAAGTGTTGCAAGATTCCAGTACAAAGTCACTCTTGTGTTGTTTTCAAATTATTAAGGCAAATGCTCTCAATCAAAAGTATTTCCTGGACCCTAGTCATACATGATCCAAGGTATAGCTCTTCCTGTATTTTAAAGTTGAACTCAATGCATAACACAATTAGGGAAATGCCTTTAGGCTGATTACTGAGCACTTTGGGTTATAACTGTGCTATAATCTGAAGCTATTGAGCCAAACAGCACAGCCAAATATTTGAGCTCTTAACAAAAGAATTTTAAACATTAAACTATTTTAAAACATTTCCTAATCTTAAAGTCTTGGTTAGTTTGTACAGAGGAAATAAACACAGGCTCATGAGAAGATCTTTTCCTCCCACTATTTATTCCATATTTTTTTTCTTTATTCCAAGACAGAATACTAGAACATATGCTTTAGAGTTGGATCTAAATCCAGATTTGAATTTATGACTAGTAGTGTTGAAAGGGAGCAAATTTTGTCACCCTAAGACTTGCTTATTTGGCATAATGATTACTTTAGTCTGATTATTTTTTAAGAAACAGCACACAGAGGAAAGGCTCTAATTGAGTACAAATTAGCATCTTGTAAGTGAAATCTCCACTTGTAAGTCAGTCTCCATGTGTTTTTAGAAAGAGCATGACTTTAAATTGCTAGACACCATTGTGTATGGAGAAGACAGTGCCTTAAATGTGCATAACTGTTTACTATGTTTTTCTGTTCATCTCTCATAACTGCTTCCCCCACCCTAAGATCATTTTTTGTCTTTAGCTGGAGATGATATTTAAGGTAGTGGCTTAGGCCATTTCTGGGAATGACTCCGTTTTCCTGGATCTCTTCTGTTTTATACAGGAGGCATACATAGTATGAAACTTGTTTGTTTTTTCTCGTATTAATTTGTCTTTTATTACAGTGGTGTCTCAGCCAAGAACCTAGAAAGTTAAGGGAAAATTATTTTTCTTCCCCATCAGTGTCAGTCTTGGAGGTTTTCTATTAATATCTCAAAGTTTAAGAATGTTTTTAATGATTCCTTCTTTCTAAATATGATACTTTTCCTCTAAGTTCCCAAGACCTATCCAACTAATTTTCCCATTCTAACCTTTAACATACATGTACCTCTTTACTCCACTGAATGTATATTATTTTTATTGTATATTATGCAATGTATTAGGGGCTTCCCCAATGGCTCAGTGAGTCAAGAATTCACCTGTAAGGCAGGAGACACAGAAGATATGGGTTCTATCCCTGCGTCGGGAAGATTCCCTGTAGGAGGAAATGAAAATCTACTCCAGTATTCTTGGCCAAAAAACCCCTTGAACAGAGTACCCTGGTGGTCTACAGTCCCTGGGGTCACAAAGAGTCGAATATGACTGATCAACTGAGCACACACACATGTGATGTATTATATATTACATTTTTTTCTATTTTGTGATTGCTTTTGGCTTATCCTGTTTTGTAAATCTGTGGTCAATTCTTGTACTATGATACACTTTTAAAATTTTCAATAGCTTTAAAATATATTTTAACATAAAGCTAGATAAGTTCTGTCTTGTTACTCTAAATATTTTAAATAAATATTATTTTAAAAATATTTTAAATAGTCTTGCCCTTTTATTCTTAGGAGAGCTTACATTTTCAGCAAGTTTTCAAAAATTACTGAAATTTTGATTAAAGTTGCATTAAGCTTTTGCAATAAATTGCAAAGAATTCATAGTGCTTCCACAGTCACTTTTCAGATGAAAACCTTAGTCATGAAGATGTCTAAGTTCATATAATATGTATAATTAATATATCACTAATATTTAATAAATGAACCCCTGAATGAAAGGGAGGTTTTTCATTATTAAGTGGACTCGGTGTTTTTAATGAGTTCCTTTCTATTGAGGGATCATAGTATTTGTCTGAAAAACAAACAAAAAAATAACTACAAATACCTTCTGCATTTTTAGAAGGTATTTGTGTACCCTTCAAACTTATACCACTAAGCTATAAGTTTCCGAAAAAGTAAATCCTTTCTAAAAACATTGTTGTCACATAATGGTTGATATATTAGAGAATACATACAGCCTATGTGTACTGATGAAGCACAACAAATCTAACACTCTAAATTCAGATGAAACATAAGAAGAAAAGATTATCAGTTCTGTGTCCACCTGTGTGCTTGTGATTTACAAGGGGAGAAAATGGTCCCTCAGAGATATATTTGCCTTATAATCTCTGGAATCTGTGAATATTCTTCAAATAATCTGTGTGTACATATTTTTATATATACATGTACATATATACTTTAAAGTTTCTTGTGACTTTCAGTAAATGAAAACAGTAATTTAGTAAAATTAACACTGTACAGAAAATCAGTTCTAACCTTAGTTCTGTCACAACCTTTAGTTAATTCTAACTTTGTAAAATGAAATTTTTCTTTAAATGAAAAAGTATGAATATATAATATCTGAGGATCCCATGAGCCCCAAAATTTCATGATTTTATGAAGACATTTAATGAAGTACATGAAGACAGAGAATAAGTGAAAGTTTGATATAACTATCAGCTGAATTTGGAAACAATTCTATTTTTTGAAGTAAAATCCACATGCCAACAGAAATAAACACAATTTTATTACAGGTGCTTCAAAAAATCGAAATGAGTGCTAATGCATCAGAACTACATTTAACCTCTTTCTTTAATAAACTTTAATTGGTCAAACTTTAACATTTCATATATTCTTGCTTGCAGTTTATTGCTGCTGCTGGTGTTATTTAGTCACTAAGCTGGTGTTATTTAGTCATTGTTTTGTGACCCCATGGACTATAGTTCTCCAGTCTTTTCTGTCCATAGGATTTCCCAGGCAAGAATACTGGAGTAGGTTGTCATTTCCTTCTCCAGGAAATCTTCCTGACTCAGTCAGTGAATTCACACCTCCTGCATTGGCATGGAGATTCTTTACCACTGAGCCACCAAAGTGAAAGTCGCTCAGTCATGTCTGACTTTTTGTGACCCCATGGACTTTATACAGTCCATGGAATTCTCCAGGCCAGAATACTGAGTGGGCAGCTGTTTCCTTCTCTAGATCTTCTCAATCCAGGGATCAAACCCAGGTCTCCAATATTACAGGCATATTCTTACCAGCTGGGCCACCAGGGATGCCCTTATATACATTATTACACTAAATTAAAAAATACCCCTACTCGTAAAGTGAAAATGTTAATCACTCGGTCATGTCCAGCTCTTTGCAACCTCATGGACTGTGTAGCCCACCAAGTTCCTCTGTCCATGGAATTCAAGAACTCTGGAATGCATAGCCATTCCCTTCTTTAGGGGCATCTTTCCATTCCAGGGATTGAATCTGGGTCTCTTGGCATTGCGGGAAGATTCTTTACCATCTGAACCACCAGGGAAGCCCAACCTTAGAGAACTCAGAATCTAATGGGAGGAACATACAACAAATGGATAGATAATGTGTTAATTTTCTATTGCTGGACACCACAAACAACACAGCACAAAATTATTATCTTATAGTTCTGAAGGTCCAAAGTCCAAAGTGGGTTTCACTGGGCTAAAATTAACTAATCAGTTTTTAGATTTGTAGTAGCTCTTGAGGGAAATAACATGGAAAGTTCTATTGAGATTCAGTGCAATAAAAACAGCATGCCAAGGTGAAGGGCTATACTCCTACGCAAGATTAACAACAACGGTAAGAGAAAAGTTTTCTTTGATTCTCATACACTGTTGGTTCATAAACTGGGCCCATACATTAAGAGTAAGGAGAAACTGAAGAAACAGGCAGGTCTCTTCAGATTGGCAGATGACAGAATTTGATAAGCAAAGGAACTGTTTGGGAGGCTTGTCTTGGGCGGCCACAAGACAGGTTATCTCTGCAGTAGATCTTAAAAGTTTATATAGCAATTTTAACTGGGTTCAGTCACAAACATAGTCCAAATGGTCTCAACAGCAGCTTACTATGTATATATGAGACTGAATCACTTTGTGGCACACCTGAAACTAACACACCACTGTTAATCAACTATACTCCAATATAAATGAAAAGTGAAACAAACAAACTCACTGTCTCAAAGCCGCGTCTTTGGGGCAGCTTCTAACGCAGAAAGAGCAAGCAGAAGGCACGTTCCAAGGACAGGGGAATGGGTGAGGAGCCTTTGGTTACCCAGATCCAGCTCATGGGTCAACAACCAACAGTCACTTTCTCTCAATGACTTCCTCCAACAAAGATATCAAGGATCTGGAAAGGTCAGGAACTGTGGGTTTCAGGAGAGAATATTTGGAGAAACCTATTACTATGCTGTGAATTCTACCTCTTCTTTCCCCTACACATTCTCCCTCCTCCAAGGAGCAGAGATGTGAGTGCCTGCCTCTCGATTCAGGACCAAGGAAGGGGCTTGAACAGAGTAACCTGGAGAGGGTAAGTTATTCTCTGGTGACTCAGACAGTAAAAAATCTGCCTGCACTGCAGGAGACTCAGGTTTGATCCCTGGGTCGGGAAGATCCCCTGGAGAAGGAAATGGCAACCCACTCCAGTATTCTTGCCTGGAGAAGCCCATGGACAGAGGAGCCTGGCTGGCTACAGTCCATGGGGTCACAAAGAGTTGTACACGACCGAGTGACTAACACTTTCTTTCACTTTCAAGCTATATGCCCTACCCTTTGGGAAATAACAGCCTGGTGTCTGACTTCACCTGGAAAGCTAAAGATCTAGAGATTCCCTGACTGGCTGAACTTTAAGCTAAAAAAGAAGAAGTGGGATAGAAGTGGGCAAAGAAGAGACAGTTACCATAGGTTTGAATGGGAGAAAATATTTGCAAATGATATACCATTAAGAAATTAATATCCAAAGTACATGAACAGCTCATGCAACTCAACATTAGAAAAAAAAATTTAATAGGTGAATTATCCAACAGTTTAGTGATTAGGATGCTATGCTTCCACCACAGGGAGCACAGGTTCAATCCCTGGCCAGGGAACTAAGATCCTGTATGCTGTGTGGCAAAGAAAATAAAAAGGCAGAAGACCTAAATAGACATTTTTTTTGAAGAAGACATTGATGGCCAACCAGAATATGAAAAGATGCTCAACATAGCTAACCATCAGAGAAAAGCTAATCAAAACTATTATCCAATGAACTATCACCTCACACCTGCCAGAATGGCTATGATCAAAACAAAAGTTGTTCATAAAAAAAGCCCCTATAAAATTTAACTGGAGAAGGGCATGGCAACCCACTCCAGTATTCTTGCCTGGAGAATCCCCATGGACAGAGGAGCCTGGCTGGCTACAGTCCATGGGGTCGCAAAGAGTTGGACACAACTGACTGACTAAGCACACAGCACATAAAATTTAAAGAAGAGATATTTGGGGTTTGCAAAATCCTAGGTGGTTTCACTTCATGGTACAAAGCAAGCAAGTGTTTTCACTTTACGTAATAGCCAGTCCCCTTCACCAAACAAAGTGTAGAGTAAGAAAAGTAGGAAACTAATGAGATTTATCATAAAATACTGTGTGAAAACCTTATATACAATGTTATGTTGCAATGACATTTTTGTATATAATGGAGGATGAATATATGGGAGTGACTATCAGAGACAGAGAGTATAGCCAAATTATATGAGATAATAGCAGAACAATAGAGACCTCTTATATGGATGAATAAGTCACTCACTCTAAAAATTTTCCAACCAGAATGGTATGGATTTCCTTTGCTGAAGGATGCACTGCAGAAAATTTTTGATAATATATCCAACATCAACTATGCAGTACTTGAAAACTTCACCTTCCCATTTCTTTTGGTCATGAATCATCTGATTTTCTAGCATAGACTGGATTCCAGTTATTTATGTATTGCCATCATATATACTATCTTTCCAGCTGGTTTTGTTTTTCATTCTGAGACTCAAAATGACGTGTTAGTAGAATGCATTGCTTCAAAGTGTAATTGCCTGTTAAAAACATAGGGATACAAAAATCTTTCTAATAAATCTCTAAACAATTTTAATTAAACTGCTGAAACAGTCACAGAAGCAAAACCAATTCCAACTGCAATTTTGAATCAAATCGACTCCAATCCAATTACAAATTGACAAGATCTTAAGAAATCTGAAGATATTTAAATTAGTTTCATGCCACTAAGTTCCGACTGCCTGACCAAAATTATGAGACAGGGTGTTGACAGCATCTCCTGTGTGCTGAGTGGACACAGGTATTCCTGAATCAGTGATGAAAATTCATAAACTAACAAGAATACTCTTTCTCCTTTTCAGATGACTCTTAATGCTTATGAAATGTTAATTTTGGATCATTTTAGAAGTTTGGTTAGTTTTTTTTAGACAAATTAGGACTGTATTCTTGCAAGTATAAAAGTGGAAAATAGAAACATGTGCAACTTTAAAATTTTTATAAGTATTCTAACACCAAGACCCTAAAAAATTTTAAAAGCCCTTATAAAGTCCTTATCTAAGCCCCTATCTAACACATCGTAAAGGAAATCAGTCCTGAATACTCATTGGAAGGACTGATGTTGAAACTGAAGTTCCAATACTTTGGCCACCTGATGTGAAGAACTGACTCATTGGAAAAGACCCTGATGCTGGGAAAGATGGAAGGAGGGAGGAGAAGGAGCCGACAGAGGATGAGATGGTTGGATGGTATCACTGACTGGGTGGACATGAGTTTGAGCAAGCTCTGGGAGTTGGTGATGGACAGGGAAGCCTGGTGTACTGCAGTCCATGGAGTCTCAAAGAATTGGACATAACTGAGAGACTGAACAGAACTGAACACCAAGCCTCCTCTGCCCAGTGTAGACACAGGAGCTTCTTACTTAGTGGTAGTGACTGGTTAGATAGTAGGAGAAAAAGCTGCTTTGTTGGCTTTTTTTCTGTCTTTTGTTTTGTTTTTGTTTATTTGTTGCCTTCAGCCAGCTGGAAATCTTGAATCAGATACTATTTTTCTAGATTTAAGTTGAAAGGATTGGAAACAACATTTTCTGTGCTACCTGCCAATTCTAATATGCAATTTACAGAACAAGGTAGAGAAAATTGGGGGACTCCCCTGGGGGTGCAGTAGTATAAAATCCCCATACCAGTGTAGGAGATGCATGTTTGATTCCTGGTCTGGGAAGATCCCCTGGAGAAGGGAATGGCAATCCACTCCAGTATCCTTGCTTGGAAAACCCCATGGACAGATGAGCCTGGTGGGCCGCAGTCCATGGAGTTGCAAAGAGTCAGACACAATTTAGTGGCTAAACAAGAAGAGAAAATCTAGGAAAGCAATAATTGGGAATAAAAAGAATTATAGGTATTGTAGTTGGATGATGCAGAAGATGAGGCAGTTTACAGAGATACTTATATGACTGGGACATTGCAACCATCCTTGGGTGAAAATTATTTTCTGAACGGACAGTCTATATTCTGCTGAGAAGCTTTCAATCCATTTAACCCTGGAAGCACACAACTCAGGCACTACTTGGCAGAAGCAGGGATTTTGGTCCATTACAACTCTGTTTTTCATCACTGGCTAAGAACTCACCTAACAAGGTTGTCTGGGTAGCATGTGTTGTGTTTCTAGGCATGATTAATCTGCCTCCAGTTGAGAAATTTCTAATTGCAACATCTTCTGAGCTGTTTCAAACAGATCATGCTCCATTGACAGCTGCCTCTGAAAGAAGCTGAAATCTGTCTGAAGCTCCCAGGATTTGAAGACAGATCCCCAGAGACTTCAGAGATTGGGTAATGACTATTTATTTATTTGTAAAGCCTAGATCATGGTATTTCAGTGAGACATGGGAGATATTTAGAAGTACAAAACTCTAATTATTGATAAGAAATATCGTATATTGATAGTAAAAGACAGCAAGAATAAAACATGACCACTCCAAATGGAGAAGATAGACTGCAGTTTTCTAGACACGTTAGGGTGAGTTTTCGCTTTCAGAAAGCTGTAGCGTTTACAAAGCAGACATTGCTGTTTTTGAAACTCAAAGAGAGGTGATATCACAAGTCTGTACCTGGAAATGCTAGTGACTGATACTTCTAAGAATTTAAGGGACCTTTCCTTGGGGGTGTACATCTAGAGGTTTGGGAAGCAATATTTAAATAACATTTTAAAAACTGTTAAGCATTTTCAAAAAGCACTTTATTGTCTCCCGAAGGCCTTGAGCCTGAATATTCTTTCTTATGAGTAGGGTCATCTGCAGGGAAATGTGAGACCAAGTGATCGACAGAAGTCACTGTACTAAGTCATGTGCCTGCTTATGAACTTTATGAACACCCTTCTAAGAGTCTGTGAAGGTCCTGCCACTTTTTACTGTTGCTTCATAATGAATAGCCTTGTTGAATGAGTGAAAAGTGGTTTTTATTAATGTTGTTGTTAAGAGAATATTCTCCTTCAGTACTCATAATTCCAGACCTGCATTCAAAACTAGGGAGATGAAGATGAGCCAGTCTGATGGACTAATATCCCCCCCAGACATTGAGAGATCAAATGATTGTCCTTTAATTCTATATATCAAAGTCAAAAGGTTGCTCTGTTTGCTTGTTTATACAGTATACTTATTCCTTATTTTCTGTCTCTAGAATTAAGAAATAAGTTCTTACCAGGTTTTCCTCTTGTTTGAAAAATATATATAACCACATATCTATCAAATAAATAATCATGATAGCACATTTCACACTTCCAGCAGGAAATACGATAATATAGAAGGAGTCATTTTACTCTAATGCAGCTTGCTTTAAAAGTTCTTCAAATAAAATTGAGGGAAAAAATATTTCCTCCACTGCTCCTCCTTGCTTGGTAGCTCAGCTGGTAAAGAACGCACCTGCAATGCAGGCGACTCCAGTTCGATTCCTGGGTGGGGAAGATCACTGGAGAAGGGATAGGCTACCCACTCCAGTATTCTTGGGCTTCCCTGGTGGCTCAGCTGGTAAAGAATCTGCTTGAAATGTGGGAAACCTGGATTCAATCCCTGGGTTAGGAAGATCCCCTAGAGAAGGGAATGGCTACCCACCTCAGTATTCTGGCCTGGAGAATTCCATGGACTGTCCGTGGAATTCCATGGACATGGGGTCACAAAGAGTCAGACATGACTAAGCAACTTTCACATTTCACTTAACAGCTCCTCCTTGGTTACTTATTTGATTATTTTAGATTTTGAGGCATCAACCTTTCAGAGGCTACTTTGCCGAGTAGAACAAGTGCTTCATTCTTGATATTGTAGAAGAGACATGAAAATACATGCTATTTATTTTTCTTTTTTCTTTTATGTTTGCTCTTCCCATCCCTTTCTCTAAAACTCCTTTCTCTTCTGTTGCCTTTGGTGTTGGAGCACAGAGCTATTAGCATTTCCACCCTATTTAAAGATCTTATCACAGTTTAGTCCTTCTTTGACAGAAAGGTTCTTAATCCTCAAATCTGAAATTTGCAGGCCTGGACATCTGATTGTACAATGATTTCCTTTCTTTCATTTCTTGATAACCTCATTAATCTTCCCGATTCATTAAGTCTTTCACTCTATGGGAGGGGGAATTCAAAAATAGAGATCAAATTTAGATCTAGATTCTGTTTAACTATGCTCCCAATAGTTGTGTAACCTTATGAGTCATGATACTTTGGTAAGATATGAGAATATCAGACTTTTGCAAAGGTTGCTGAGATAAGGGCAAAACGGAATACAATAGCAAATCCACCTACAATGCAGGAGACCCAGGTTTTATCCGTGGGTGGGGAAGATCCTCTGGAGAAGGGAATACTCCAGCATTCTTGCCTGAAGCATTCCACGGACAGAGGAGCCTGGTGGCCTACAGTCCACCGGGTCGCAGAGTCGAACACGACTGACTAACACTTTAATCAGTATCAGATTGAAAATGTCAAATAAAAAGGGAAATTGTGTCAGAGGCCAAAATATTTTAATTCACAGACAATGGGCTTCTGGCAAACCCAGTTATTTGTATCACTGACAAAAATCTCATAATAAAGAAAAACTGGGGAACTGCAAAACGGTTATTACAAGGTGGAAATACTAAAACTTGTGGACTTTGCCCCGTAAGAAGACTTCTAGAGCCTTTATTCAGAGCTCATTGCACTTAACTTTATAACCAATTATTTCTAAGTATCTTTATTTAGTATAAGTACATTATTATTATATTTTATAATATAAATATTCATTATAATAAACATTTTAGCAAATTTTAATTACAAGAATAACTCAAACTAATAAATTCATTGAGGAAAATACATAACTAAGAAGCAAATTAGTAGAAGAGGGAATACTTTTAATCCTAGTACTTGAATATAACCATAACCATTTTGCAGTAATCCTTTCAACATTTCCAAATATCATACTTGCTTGGTTTACTTGCTTGAGATATTAAAGAAATAAGATTGTAGTTGCTTAAAATTTTTCTATAGACTCAAACAAATTTTGCAAAACTCTATAAATGTTAACATATTTTCAGGCTGACGTATGAAAAATATTTATCATAATTTTAAATAGTTACAAATCATGTATTTAAAGGTATCTCATAAATATTGCCAGTTTAAATTGAAATTATTATAAAATTATTAAAATATATTCAATAGAATATATTTTTGATATCTAGAATCATCCATTAAAAATATTGTATTTAATGGATTAAATTTTATTTCCTTATTGAATTCCATATTTATATCTTAGTTTTTTAAACAAATGTTTTACATATTTCCATAAATATATATCCTAGCAGCATTTATTTATATGCTTAAAAATTCTTTTATTGACCAATGATCCTTCTTCTCTGGGACTAAAAAGTGGATATACATTAAAATTTAAGCTGTTTTCACTTCTTTTGAGTATAAGGTTGCATTTTCCTTTTAATTTTTAAATAATGTATCATTGTAATTATTAGTAGAATTCATTTGGTCAAAGTATCATAAATATATTAAAAGTTCAATGAACAATTATTAAGTCTTAAAATTAAATTTTAATAGCAATGACTCTCTTACTGATATGAATGGAACTTTCCCATTTAATTCATACACCCAATGAGAATTATTATCTATTCACAGGTGACAAAAATTTAAAATCAATTCTTTTCCATTTATTCGATAAATGTAAGTACTGAAAAACCATGTTCACCCAACACCATTCAACTCTTTTAACTTTTTGAAGCTCCGTATCACAAATCATACTGATGCATCTAAAAAAAAATGATTTTTAATGATTTACCTCCTAACAACTCAAGTAGATCCTTTTTCAATTTTTTGAAAGCAAAGAACTTGAAACTACTTGATTTGTGGAGGTTAACTGCTTTTGAAAAGGATTGATACTATGTTAAACTCTCCCTTTCCCAATACTAATGTCAAAATTGTGAAGTCAGGGATCCCAATATGCTTTGTTAGGGACCCCAGTTTTTTTTTTTTTTAATAATCTCAGATAATTCATCATTGTTAAGAATTCAAGAGAGGAGAGAGTTATACATTTCCTTTGTAGTATTAGAAAATGAGAATCTCATTGAAGTTAGAAATCTCAGGCCATATCAATTTTATGAGCTAATATATATGAGAGTGAAAGATCTAGAATTTGATTTTTTAAAAACTAATTGTTGGCGGAGAAACTAAGATGGCGGAGGAATAGGACGGGGAGAACACTCTCTC
>ML664183.1:15994991-16060411 GCA_007570785.1 Antilocapra americana | reverse complement strand
AAAAACTAATTGTTTGTGTATCTCTTGGAAAGCCCTTACATACCTTAGCATGAAAACTATAATCTTTCCTCCCAACAGTAATTTTTCCCCATTTTACATAATATTCCATGTATGTTTTCTCATTATTATATAATCCTTATACACATTTTATAGCAGCTTCCCTGGGGGCTCAGACAGTAAAGAATCCATCTGCAATGGGGGAGACCCAGTGTCAATCCCTGGGTGGAGAAGATGTCCTGGAGAAGGAAATGGCTACTCACTCCAGTATTCTTGCCTGGAGAATTCCATGGACATAAGAGCCTGACGGGCTACAGTCCATGGCGTCACTAAGAGTCAGACACTGAGCGACTAACACTCTCACTTTCATATACATTTTAATGGCTAGATCTATAAAATTTCACTGATATTATAGTTTAAGCATCCCTTTATAATTTAAATGCTTTTCATTTTTTAGGATAAATAACAAGCATAAAAGCAATTTTGTAAAAAGAATTCTCTCCTGCATTCAAATTTGAGAATTGTCCTCTTAGTGTATTTACTGAGCAGATGCTCCAGATATAAGATAAGAATTTTCTTTAAAATTCCATAAACAAAACAATACAGATTTTAATTTTTTCTCTGAATTTTAATAATTTATTTCTCAAATATTAAATAGGATATTTACCAATGTAACCATTGGGTCTGAAATTTGTTTTTTAAAACAGATTTAATTTCTTTAATAGATACAGGGCTAGTCAAATGTTCTATTTCTACCTGAAACAGCTTTCCTTTGATTAGTCTTGCTATTGCTTATCAACATTATTCATCTTTCCAATTTATTGATCCATCTCTTAAGGCCTAGGCCTGCAGCCGCTTGAACCAGGATTTCGGTTCCTGGCCAGAGATTAAAAGTCAGGTGGCAGCGGTGAGAGGCCTGTGTTAGAGCCACTAGACCATCGGGGGCCAGTGACCAGGGACAAGGCCGTCAGGACCCTCATGTGTGCTCACGCACCTTGCAGCCAGGATGGGTCTAGCAGAGAGGTTTATGAGTAGCTTGGCGTCCCTCCCCTTTTGACTCCCAAAGAGCAGGCAGGTCGGGAAGGTCTCCTTGGCTTTGAGAATGACAAATGTGTGGTCTCTCTCTCTCTTTTTTTAAAAATTTTCTTTACTTTATTGTGTTGGTTTTGCCATACAATGACATGAAACCGCCATGGGTTTACATATGCTCCCCCTCCAGAACCCCCCTCCCTCCTCCCTCCCGATTCCCTCCTCCTGGGTCATCTCGGTGCACCAGCCCCGAGCATCAACCCTGGGCTGGCGATTGATTTCACATATGATAATTAACATGTTTCAATGCCATTCTCCCATATCATCCCACCCTTGCCCTCTTCCACAGAGTCCACAAGTCTGTTCTATACATCTGCATTCCTTTGGCTGTCTCGCATGTAGGGTTCTCGTTACTATCTTTCTAAATTCCATATATATGCATTAGTATACTGTATTTTTGTTTTTCCTTCTGGCTTTCTTCACTCTGGATAATAGGCTCCAGTTCCGTCCACCTGAGTAGAACTGATTCAAATGATTTTTTTTATTGGAAATAAAAAATAAAAAGCCTTTATTCACAGATAGCATTGATCTGTGAATTCATGTAAAATTCAATAAAATCTACAGAATTGCTTGTATAACTAATAAGTCAATTTAGCAAGTTTCAGGATGCTCAGAAAGTCAATTGTATTTCCATATTGTATTTCAAATGAATTTTTTTTTAATGCTGAGTAATATTCCATTGTGTATATGTACCACAGCTTTCTTATCCATATATCTCTTATCTTTTATCTGGGCAGGGCTTAGCCTCCTCTCTCTCTCCTGCTATCTTCATTTTGGAGTATCGGTCCACAGGGAAGGAACTCCAGCTGCTCACCCTGGAAGGACCATCTGTCTCATGCTTCATGCCCAACTCTGACTCTGTTAATTTCCTCTAATGCTCTCTTCTTTATTTTATTGATAATTGCTTTCTCCCTGTCTACTAATTTTTTGTGTGTCTATGTGTGCCTGTGTGCTCAGTTGTGTTAGACTCCTTGCAACTTTCACCAACCAGCCTCCTCTGTCGATGGAATTTTCCAGACAAGAATACTTTAGTAAGTTGCTATTTCCTACTCCAAGAGGTTTCCCCGACTCAGGGATGGAAACTACACCTCCTAAGTCTCCTGTATTGGAAGGAGGATTCTTTACCGCTGCGTCACTTTGGGCTTATTATAATTTTCTTTTTCTACTTAAAAAAGTAAAAGTTTGGACTACTGATTATAAACCTTTCTCTTTCCTAAGAAAGTTAAATATCTATAAATAACTTTCTAAGTACCACTTTGGCAGCATCCCTGGTTTTGATGAGTAGTGTTTTAATTACCCATCAGTTATACATTTTTTCTAACTTTCTTTTTTAATTTTTCAGCTGTGTCATCTTTAGACCTGTTTTGCAAATGTCGATTAGATCAATTTAACTATAGTATCATTCAGATTTTCTGTATCATTACTGATGTTCTGTCTACTTTTTTTTATAAAATACTGAAAGATAAATGTTGACATCTACAACTACAAAACTGAATTCCCTTTGGTTCCATCAGGTTTTTTTCTTTTCCATTCCTAAGTTCTGTTATTACGTTGTTGTTTAGTCACACGGTTGTATCCAACTCTTTTGCAACCCCATAAACTGTAGCCCATCAGACTCCTCTATCCGTGGGATTTCCCAAGCAAGAATACTGCAGTGGGTTGCCATTTACTTCTCCAGGGGATCTTCGGGACCTAGGGATTGAAACCACCTCTCCTACCCACGCGAGTCTCCTGCATTGCAGCTTCTTTACTGCTGAGTCATTGAGGAAGATCTCTATTATTAGGTACCTCCACATCTAGGGTTGTTTTGTTGTTCTGATGAACTGACTTTTGTCTTCCAGGTGAATAAACACTATGAGCATTCTTCTTTATCTCAAACAATACTCTTTGTCTTGAAAGTCTGCTTTGTCTGATATTATTATACCCATATACCCATGCCAGCTTTCATATGCTTACTCCTACATGGCATGCGCCTTTATTTATTTTAATTTTAACCTATTTTTCTGTATATTTAAAGTGTGTCTCCTGTACAAAGCTTGTAGTTGGGCTTTGCCTTTCTATCCAGCCTGACAAGTTCTGTCTTTTAATTAGAATATTCCATGCATTAACATTTAATATAACTTTTGGTACATTTGGGTTTGCCTGTCATCTTTTCTATTTGTTTTCCATTGTCATTTCTTTTTTTCTCTCTCTGTCTCTCTGTGTGTACGTCTCTCTCTCTCTTTCTTTCCTTCCTTCTTTCTTTCAGTTTCTGTTTATTTATTTACCCCTTTTCTGCCTTTTTCTAAGATGATTGAAGATTTTTTAGCATTCTGTTATGATTCTTCTATTGGATTTGTAAAATATACCTGCTTCTGAGGAGTATTAATAATACTGTACTCTGTTGCCTGATATCTGAAAATAATTGACTTCTATCTATCTATGAGACAACTAGTCTTGTATGGGTTACTGCAGCATGACTGGAAAAGTTCAAGTCTTTCATTATGATTTCTTGAATGGAAATTTTAGATGATAAAATGAATTTTATACAAATCAATCTGTCAGCAGCATACATAATGATTTGAGTCATAAAGACTAATGAAAGCCCAACCAAGATCCCAGTAAAATGATACAGGTATTTGAAATGAAGTGGTGGTCTAGAGAGGTAGCAGAAGAAACTGAAAATAGTTTTGAAAGAATAATAGCAAATTTTTGAAGAAGAGTTTTTAAAAGTTTGAAGGAAGAACATTATTACTTAGCTAAAGTTTGGAGACAGGGTTTGAAGAAGTCATAGAATATAAGAAAATGTCTAAGACTCCAGCTTTCAGGATGAAGGGGGAAGAGTCTAAAATTGAGGGGACAAAAGAGGAATTGAGAAAGAAAAAAAAGAGGGTGATTTTATTTGGAAACATGCTGGATTAAAGGTTTAAAAAAGAAAAGGTGGATACATCCTGAACGCTCAAGGAAATATGGAATTAGAGCTCAGATGAGTGGTCAGGGTAGGTTGTATGGATTTGGGTTTCTTTCTCACCTAGAGTATATGAAAGTACATGGTTAGGGAGAGAATGGGTATAGAACAAGGAAGAGTGAGCACTGGACAGAATACATGACGCCATTGAATCAGAGGGAATTGGGACGGCCAGTGGACGTGGCTAGAGAATGAGGCAGCTGGAAATTAGGACACCAGTAGCGAGGAAAACGATGGATGATGAGGAAGACAGCAGGAGAGAGCTCACAGGTGGTTTTAATTGTGAGGTTTGTCAGTCCATTTTAATAGTAAACACAGGGGAAAGCCCTCAAAGGTTCTGCTAAGTTTATGGTTATCAACACTGGATTTCTTGGAAAGTCTCTCTACCACCTTCCAGGAAAAGGCATTCACCTTCTGCCCTTGGATCTTTCTAAAGAGAAGGTGCATGCTGCCTTATATTTTTGCATTTTATAATTCTTCATAATTTAAACATGATGTATTTAACATTAGCACCTTGGACCCTCACAACAGCCTAAAGAGATAGGCTGCACAGAGCATATATTTTCAGCCTTGAGTGTTGTCCCAGATAGGAAAAGAAAAGCCCAAGAGGTTTTTTTGTCTTCCCACTCTTCCAAAGTTCTTTCACTAACCCCCAGTATATCTCAAAATTCTATATTATGATAGAGAAAAGTATAAAAAGCTTTCCCCACACTGTGCATAGCTGGTGAAATAAGGATGTATTATCTGATGACAGAATAAATATAAACAAATGCTTCATTGCCATATACTAATATTTCACTGGAACATATACAGAGATACATAGATCAAGGGTTATTTGAATTTACTGGGAGTTTTGTATACTAACCACTAACATTGGAAAATTGCTTAAACATAGACAATTTTAACATAGGAAGTTAAAAAAAAAAGCAGCAACCAGATTGCCTAAAAGTGTTAATACATAATTCTTTCTTTCTTGAACTTCTCTCCTATTGTCTCTCTTTTGGGGCAGGAAGAATGCTCTTTCTGTGTATTGTTTATCTGGGTTACAATTACAAGTAACACTGATTCATTATAAATTTGCATTTTTTACCATTTAGTCCAAATAATTATCCACGATATGATTACTTTCTCTTCCGACATCTCTTTTCTCATCCTTCTTAGTTCATTAATCAATAAAAGATGAAAGAGAAAAGTATGCTATCATTGACAACAGGAATGATATGCCATCACTTATTATGAAAGTTTCTTACTAATATTATACTTGGTATATATATATACATGCAGGCTAAGTTGCTTCAATCACGTGTGACCCTTCGTGACTCTATGGACTGTAGCTTGCCAGGCTCCTCCGTCCATGGGATTCTCCAGACAACAATACTGGAATGGGTTGCCATGTCCTCCTCCAGGGGATCTTTCAAACCCAGGGATTGAGCCTACGTCTCTTATGTCTCCTGCATTGGCAGGTGGGTCCTTTACCAGTAGTGCCACCTGGTATATACATATAAACATACATATACATAATTTTCATCACAATTGTCACCTCTCTCTTGGACTGTGAGAATACCACACATTTAAGTTACATTTTATTGTGCTTGTGAACACAGGCTTTCTCTTGTTATTTTTTATTTGGTTGCCAAGCAATATGCATACACAGAGTTTCATATTTCTTGTCCCTATCTCATTTTCAATTCTGTTGATGATAAGAATTTCACATTCAAATCTGTTGTCAGAATTATTCCTCTCTTCAAATCTTCTACTAAGTTATACTGTGCCCAGATTTTCTGTTGTTATTCAGTCACTAAGTCGTGTCTGACTCCTTGAGACCCCATGGAGTACAGCATGCCAGGCTTCCCTGTCCTTCACTGTCTCCTGGATTTTGCTCAAACTCATGGCCACTGAGTCAGTGATGCCAACCAATTATCTCATCCTCTGCTGCCCCCTTCTCCTGCCCTCAACCTTTCCCAGCATCAAGGTCTTGTCCAATAAGTTGGTTCTTTGCATCAGGTAGCTAAAGGATTGGAGCTTCAACATCAGCATCAGTCCTTCCAATGAATATTCAGAGTTGATTTCCTTTAGGATTGACTGGTTAATCTCTTTTTTGTCCAAGAAACTCTTGAGAGTCTTCTCCAGCACCACAATTCAAAATCACTGATTCTTTAGCGCTCAGCCTTCTTTGGCAGCTCAGAAGGTAAAGAATCTGCCTGCAATGTGGGAGACCTGGGTTGATTGCTGGGTCAGAAATATCCCCTGGAGGAGAGAGTGGCAGCCCCCTCCAGTATTCTTGCCTGGAGAAGTCCATGGACAGAGGAGCCTGGGTGAGATACAGTCGATGGGACTGCAAAGAGTCGGACATGACTGAGCGACTAACACTTTCACTTTAAGCCTTCTTTATGGTCTAACTCTCACATCCGTACATGGCTACTGGAAAAGCCATGGTTTTAACATACAGATCTTTGTTGGCAAAGTGATGTCTCCACTTTTTACTTCGTTGTCTAGGTTTGCCATAGCTTTTCTTCCAAGGAGTAAGCATCTTTTAATTTTGTGGTTGCAGTCACCATCTGCAGTGATTATGAAGCCCAAGAAAATAAAGCCTGTCACTGTTTCCATTGTCTCCCCATATATTTGCCATGAAGTGATGGGCTGGATGTCATGATCTTCATTTTGGGAATGTTGAGTTTTAAGCCAGCTTTTTCCATGCTCCTTGTTCACCCTCATCAAGAGGTTCTGTAGTTCCTCTTTATTTTCTGCCATTAAAGTGGTATCATCTGCATATATCAGGTTGTTGATATTTCTCCCAGCAGTCTTGATTATAGCTTATGAGTCATCTAGCCCGGCATTTCATATGATGTACTCTGCCTATGTTAAGACACCTCTTAATACTTTGAGAGATTTTCATTATAGAATAACTTTATAAGAGAAGGCAAAATTCAGTGAAAAGAACATGGAGTAAATAGACCTTGTTCAAATCCGAAATTGGCATTTTCTACTTGTGGAAAAATAATAATTTATAATGATTAAGCATATACATGCTCAGTCAATGGCTTAAGAATTATATATTAAATATTTAATAACTAAGGTATTTTATATAGTAAAAAATAAGAATTCTTGGTGAAAGTTATAAGCAAACAATTTTTTAAAATTAATTAATTTATTTTAATTGGAGGCCAATTACTTTACAATACTGTAGTGGTTTTTGCCATACATTGACATGAATCAGCCATGGGTGTACAGGTGTCCTCCATCCTGAAACCCCTCCCACCTCCATCCCTATGCCATCCCTCAGCATTATCCCAGTGTACCAGCTTTGAGTGCCCAGTGTCATGCATCAAACTTGGACTGGTGATCTCTTTCATATATGGTAATATACATGTTTCAATACTATTCTCCCAAATCATCCCACCCTCATCTTCTCCCACAGAGTCCAAAAGTCTATAATTTATATCTGTGTCTCTTTTGGTGTCTTGCATATAGGATCATCATTACCATCTTTCTAAATTCCATATATATGCATTAACATATTGTATTAATGTTCTTCTCTCTGACTTTCTTCGCTCTGTATAATAGGCTCCAGCTTCATCCACCTCATTAGAACTGATTCAAATGTATTCTTTTTTAATAGCTAAGTAATATTCCATTGTGTGTATGTACCACAGCTTTCTTATCCATTCAATGGACATACAGGTTGCTTCCTTGCCCTAGCTATTGTAAACAGTTACACCTGTCTCTTTCAATCCTGGTTTCTTTGATGTGGATGCCCAGCAGTGGGATTGCTGGGTCATATGGCAGTTCTCTTCCCAGCTTTTTAAGTACTCTCCACATGAAATTAAAAGACACTTACTCCTTGGAAGGAAAGTTATGACCAACCTAGACAGCATATTAAAAAGGAGAGATATTTTTTTGCCAACAAAGGTCCATCTAGTCAAGGCTATGGATTTTCCAGTGGTCATGTATGGATGTGAGAGTTGGACTATAAAGAAATCTGAGTGCCAAAGAATTGATGCTTTTGAACTGTGGTGTTTGAGAAGACTTTTGAGAGTCCCTTGGACTGCAAGGAAATCCAACCAGTCCATCCTAAAGGAGATCAGTCCTGAGTGTTCATTGGAAGGACTGATGTTGAAGCTGAAACTCCAATATTTTGGCCACCTGATGTGAAGAGCTGACTCACTGGAGAAGAGCCTGATGCTGGGGAAGATTAAGGGCAGGAAGAGAAGGGGACGACAGAGGATGAGATGGCTGTATGCCATCATCGACTCGATGGCCACAGGTTTGGGTCAACTCTGGGAGTTGTTGATGGACAGGGAGGCCTGGCGTGCTGAGGTTCATGGGGTCTCGAAGAGTCGGACATGACAGCGACTGAACTGAACTGAACATCGTTCTCCATATTGGCTGTACTACTTTTCATTCCCACCAACAGGGTAAGAGAGTTTCCTTTTCTCTATGCCCTCTCCAGCATTTATTGCTTGTAGACTTTCTGATAGCAGCCATTCTGACCACCATGAGATGGTACTTCATTGTGGTTTTGATTTGCATTTCTCTGATAATGAGTGATTTTTAGCATCTTTTCAAGTTTAGCCATCTGTATGTCTTATTTGGAGAAATGTCTGTTTGGTTCTTTGGCCCATTTTTTTGATTGGGTCATTTATTTTTCTGATATTGAGCTGGAAGCTGCTTGTATATTTTTGAGATTATGTCAGTTGCTTCATTTGTTATTATTTTCTCCCATTCTGAGGGCTGTCTTTTCACCTTGCTTATAGTTTCCTTTGTTGTACAAAAGCTTTTAAGTTTAATTAGGTCCCATTTGCTTATTTTTGCCTTTATTTCCCTTACTCTGGAAGATGGGTCTTAGAGAATCCTACTGTTATTTATGTCAGAGAGTGTTTTGCCTATGTTTTCCTCTAGAAGTTTTATAGTTTCTGATCTTAAATTTAGGTCTTTAATCCATTTTGAGTTTATTTTTGTGTATTGTGTTAGAAAGTGTTCTAGTTTCATTCTTTTACAGGTGGTTGACCAGTTTTCCCAGCACCATTTGTTAAAGAGATTGTCTTTTCTCTATTGTATATTCTTGCTTCCTTTGTCAAAGATAAGGTGTCTATAGGTGCATGGGTTTATCTCTGGACTTTCTATTTTGTTCCATTGATCTATATTTCTGTCTTTGTGCCAGTACCATATTGTCTTGATGACTGTAGCTTTGTGGTATAGTCTGAAGTCAGGCAGACTGATCCCTCCACTTACATTCTTCTTTCTCAAGATTGCTTTGGCTATTCGAGGTTCTTTGTATTTCCATACAAATTGTGAAATTATTTGTTCTAGTTCTGTGAAAAATATCTTTCGTAGCTTGATAGGGATTGCATTGAATCTATAGATTGCTCTGGGTAGTATACTTATTTTCACTCTATTGATTCTTCTGATCCATAAACATGGTATATTTCTCAATCTATTTGTCATCTTTAATTTCTTTCATCAGTGTTTTATAGTTTTCTATATATAGGTCTTTTGTTTCTTTAGGTAGATTTATTCCTAAGTATTTTATTCTTTTCATCACAATGGTGAATGGAATTGTTTCCTTTAATTTTTATTTCTGTTTTCTCATTGTTAGTGTATAGGAATACAAGGGATTTCTATCCTGCAACTTTGCTATATTCATTGATTAGCTCTAGTAATATTATGGTGGTGTCTTTAGGGTTTTCTATGTAGAGGATCATGTTATCTGGAACAGTGAGAGTTTTACTTCTTCTTTTCCAATATGAATTTCTTTTATTTCTTTTTTTCTCTGATTTCTGTGGCTAAAACTTCCAAAACTATGTTGAATAGTAGTAATGAGAGTGGGCACACTTGGCTTGTTCCTGACTTTAGAGGAAATGCTTTCAATTTTTCACCACTGAGGATAATGTTTGCTGTGGGTTTATCATATATGGCTTTTATTATGTTGAGGTATGTTCCTTCTATTCCTGCTTTTGGAGGGTTTTTATCATAAATGGATTTTGAATTTTGTCAAAGGCTTCCTCTGTATCTATTGAGATAATCATATGGCTTTCATCTTTCAGTTTTTTAATGTGATATATCACATTTATTGATTCGCAAATATTGAAGAGTCCTCGCATCCCTGGGATAAAGCCCACTTGGTCATGATATATGATCTTTTTAATATGTTGTTGGATTCTGTTTGCTAGAATTTTGTCGAGGATTTTTGCATCTATGTTCATCAGTGATATTGGCCTGTAGTTTTCTGTTTTTGTGGCATCTTTGTTTGGTTTTGGTATTAGGGTGATGGTGGTCTCATAGAATGAGTTTGGCAGTTTATCTTCCTCTGTAATTTTCTGAAAGAGTTTGAGTAGGATAGGTGTTAGTTCTTCTCTAAATTTTTGGTAGAATTCACTGTAAAGCTGTCTGGTCCTGGGCTTTTGTTTGTTAGAAGATTTTTTTTATTACAGTTTCGATTTTCATGCTTGTGATGGGTTTGCAAACAGAAATTTTTAACAGCTTTGACATGTTTTTATTTGAAAAGAGATGTTAGTACATTATAACCTGTCATTTACTCACAACTCAATTCAAAGAGTTATATCATATGTAGCAAGGGTAGAGAAATGAAAGATATAAAAGCTTAAATACAGGCACAGTATAAAATGTGGTTCTTATCTTTAAGAAGTTATAGACTAGTTTGACAGCCAAGACTTACACATCTGAAGCAACCACTGAATAGTAGAAGACATGTTATAATAATAGCTACTGTTTATTAAGTGCCAAACTCTGTTAGATATTTTATAGACATGATTTATCATCTTAGTTATCATTTATCCCATTTAAGTCATCTCAAACTAATCTTCCCAGGAAACTAAGTTTCAGGGAGGTTACATTGACTAGCACAGCTAATAGTGATAGCCAGTACTTAGGGAGTGCTGACAATGTGTGCTTCAGTGGGGAAACAATGGATGTTAGAGCACAGGGACTGTGGCTGATGACTAGTTCTACTTCCTGTAGTCAGAGATCTGAGATCAAGTTCTTATGGCCTCCACACCCTCTAAAGCACAGATCTAGAATTTTAACTTAAAATTTTTCACAAAGCACTCAGGACTCATCATTGGCTTTATTTTACCATTGAGCTAACTGAGATTCATCAAAGAACCATACAGAGAAACTGGCCTTTGTGGGTTTTCAGAACCAAAGCTTGTGGAGTCTTTATACCTGTATAATCTGGCTAACTTTCACCTCCATTTCTGCAACATCATTAAGGGTTGGAGTGGGCATTCATTGAAAATGCTGTCCAAGCATCAGCATAAGCCCTGGTTAGTTGTTCGCTTGATAAGCTGACAGTGACTATAACTGAACAATGAGAAAAATAGAATAAAAGTCTTCGTTATTTCCTTTGTTGAGTAATTGCTATCCTTGGTTTCATCATCAGTGTACCTGTCAGTGCAAAATGCATGGCTTATGAGAGCTATCTATATAACTCACATGCATTTGACATAAAATAGTTAAGCTCAATATGAAACAGAAAATATACCAAAATTTTTTTGGAAGTCTTGTAGTTCTCCCTGGCGCTGTAACAAGAAAGAGAGAAAGAAAGTAATCATTAGAGAAAGGAGATTTTGAACATTGGAGGAAAGTCTTACCATTCTTGGTATTATCATTTTTAAAACCACTTTCATTAAGTCTCTCACCATAGTCATGGGGGGCATCTGTGTACAGGAAAGTTTTCAAAGATGAGGTTCCAGTTTTTGGTTACTTGCATCGTTTTACTTCCCTTCATCACAGTGCATGTGTCCGTGCTAATTGCTCAGTTATGTCCAGCTCTTTGTGACCCCATGGGCCCTGCCAGGCTTCTCTGTCCATAGAATTCTCCAGGCAAGAATACTGGAGAGGGTATACATTCCCTTGTCATCAGAGTGTACAATGAATAGGAAAAGAAAAAATATCAAACAAGCATTTCCTAAGGTTTTCCCTGGAAATTTGGGGTCAAGTTATGTTTAATTGGACTTCCCTAGTGGCTCAGATGGTAAAGCATCTGCCTGCAATGTGGAAGATTGGGGTTCAATCACTGGGTCGGGAAGATCCTCTGGAGAAGGAAATGGTTTAATTGATGTCATTCAAATGATAAAATTCTAAGTGCAAATAAGACTATGGAAAAATAAAAAGTTAAACGGAATCTTGATTGTAGAACCATACTTAGTCTTAATTATGATATTTTAAGTTAAGACTCTCCAACAGTCATGTATATAGCTTATATATATGTATACATATATACAGTCTAAAAACATACATTTATGTCTATATATTATAACATTTTTCATGAGCTGATTTTAAAAAATAGCATTTTGCTATTAAAATGGAAGTCACTTTTACAGCAAAGCAACATGAATGCTTTAGAGTAATATATCGATATAATCTGTGCAGATTATATTATCTACATATAAAATAAAATATAAATTTTATTCATAAAATAAAATATGAAAATAATAAATATAATCTATATTGATTTAGTCTGGGTTCTTGAGGCTAAAGGTTTTATGTTTAAGGATTAAAAGTTCCATGGAATTTACAATGTCGTCTCTCTTCTTAGTTAAACATTATAATGTCTTCTCTATTCTTAGTTCTACATGGAATCAGCAGGACGTCAATGTAGGACACATTCATCAGGAAACTATCCTAGATACGTGTCAAAGAAATTAGAGGATTGTTGAGGTATCATTAAGGGGAAGTAAATAAGGTGGATTTACCCAACAATTACTCTAAATATTGTGAGACTCAGATTACCCAGAGCAAGTAAACACATGCCCAGAAAGCACATGTAAGCACAGCCCTGGTGAGAAGTACCTGCAGAAAGGTTGTTTGGTTAGGACCTGCTACTTCTTATAAAGATAGAACACAAAACACCTGTTCCTGGGTGTATCACCCTCCCATACGCAGATCCAACACACAGAAGAACAAAACAAAGGCAGCTGAATGGGCCTTCCTTAGGGCATGGCTGCAGAATACAGTCTGCCATGACTAGTGCATTCTTGGGCACTGCCAGGGCTCTTTCCCTTAGCAGCACACAGCCCTCCTGCATCACTACAAGCCCCACAAACTCTCCAGTCTGCCCATTTCAGAAGAGTGTCCAGTCTCCTCTAATTCAGGAACCCCAGTCACTTGCCAGTGATTGTGACTCAGAGGCCTCAAGTATCAATCATTCAGCAGAGACTAGAGCATCTAAACTGTCCATGTCTTGAGAGAAAAGACTAATTTTTTAAATTGCCCTACTACCTTCCTGTAGGGGCTTCTCTGATCACTTGGTGGTAAAGAATCAACCTGAAAGGCAGGAGACACAATAAACAGGAGTTTGATTCCTGGGTCTGGAAGATCCCCTGGAGGAGCAAATGGAAACCCACTCCAGTATTTTTGCCCGGAAAAAATTCTGCGGACAAAGGGTGCTTGGCAGGCTACAATCCATGGGGTCACAAAGAGTCAGACCCAACTGAGTGACTAAGCACGTAAATTCCCATAAGATACAGACATGAATTAAGGACACAATCAATTCTCAAAACTTAGTGTCAGAAAGAGAGGACCAATTCAGTGGGGTAAGATGAAAGCAGGCAAAAAAAAAAAAGTGATACAAAACAGTGAGTCAATTTGGGATAGTTTTTAAGATTAAATGATGTACTCACTCTTTCTTTCACCAATCTATATATTTGGCAAACATTTACAGGGACTGTTGACTACAAGATACATACACAAACTAAAAGTTGAGAGTTATATGCTTTATTCAGTGGACATACTGAAGACTTCAAGCCCTGGAGGCAGCATCTCAAGTAATCCTGAGAAAACTTCTCCGAGTAGGCAAGGGGGCAGCTGGGATACATAGGAGTTTCTCAACAAAGGGTAGGTGGTAGGAACACAAGATTATTGTTAATAAAAGAAAACTAGATATCTCAGGTTAAAGAATGTAGTGCTTTTCTGTGTATGGAAAGATGTCAGACTATGGGCTTACTGAAATCATTCCTTTGATATATACTTCAGCTGTCTGGGACCAGTAACCTGGGTTTTCACATCCTGAGTTTCCTCGGGGCTCACTGTGGGGAGTGGCCACAGTCTGGTGACTGCTAGGTGTCAGATGTTCTTAATTTCCTTCCCTAGTTCCCTCAGTGCTCACTGTTGAAGGGCTGCAGTCACTGGTGGCTGTGACATCCTTTGTTTACTAATATGGCAGGCAATATTTTACTTCTCAGAAACTTCATGCGAGGTCTCGAAGAGATAGATGTGAGAATGAAACTTTTTCTTTACTCAAGGAATTCAGTCTGCCTTTTTTCACATGTGGAAATATACATGAATCACTTGAAATGAGGGTTTTAAATCCAGGTGCCTAGCTATATACCCATAGATTCTCATCTGGTTTGGCTAGGGTGAGTTCTAAAAGTCTTCATTGTTTAAAATCACAGAAGAAATCAAAAAATAAATCAAAATATGCATAGAAATGAATGAAAATGAAAACACAACAACCCAAAACCTATGGGACACTGTAAAAGTAGTGCTAAGGGGAAAGTTCATAGCAATACAAGCTCACCTCAGGAAACAAGGAAAAAGTAAAATAAATAACCTAACTTTACACCTAAAGCAACTAGAAAAGGAAGAAATGCAGAAGCCCAGGGTTAGTAGAAGGAAAGAAATCTTAAAGATCAGGGCAGAAATAAATGCAAAGGGAACAAAAGAGACCATAGCAAAAATCAACAAAGCCAAAAGCTGGTTCTTTGAGAAGATAAATAAAATTGACAAACCGTTAGCCAGACTCATCAAGAAACAAAAGGAGAAGAACCAAATCAAGACAATTAGAAATGAAAACGGAGAGATCACAACAGAAAACAAAGAAATACAAAGGATCATAAGAGACTATTATCAGCAACTATATGCAAATAAACTGGACAACCTGGATGAAATGGACAAATTCCTAGAAAAGTACAACTTTCCAAAACTAAACCAGGAAGAGATAGATAATCTTAACAGACCCATCACAAGCACAGAAATTGAAACCGTAATCAGAAATCTTCCAAAAAACAAAAGCCCAGGACCAGATGGCTTCACAGCTGAATTCTACCAAAAATTTAGAGAAGAGCTAATACCTATTCTACTCAAACTCTTCCAGAAAATTGCAGAGGAAGGTAAAGTTCCAAACTCATTCTATGAGGCCACCATCACCCTAATTCCAAAACCCGAAAAAGATGCCACAAAAAAGGAAAACTACAGGCCAATATCACTGATGAACATAGATGCAAAAATCCTTAACAAAATTCTAGCAAATAGAATCCAACAAGACATTAAAAAAATCATATATCATGACCAAGTAGGCTTTATCCCAGGGATGCAAGGATTCTTCAATATTCACAAATCAATCAATGTAATACACCACATTAACAAATTGAAAAATAAAAACCACATGATTATCTCAATAGATGCAGAGAAAGCCTTTGACAAAATTCAACATCCATTTATGATAAAAAAAAAAACCCTCCGAAAGCAGGAATAGAAGGAACATACCTCAACATAATAAAAGCTATATATGACAAACCCACAGCAAACATTATCCTCAATGGTGAAAAACTGAAAGCTTTTCCCCTGAAGTCAGGAACAAGACAAGGTTTCCCACTCTCACTACTACTATTCAACATAGTTTTGGAAGTCTTGGCCACAGCAGTCAGAGCAGATAAAGAAATAAAAGGGATCCAGATTGGAAAAGAAGAAGTAAAACTCTCTCTGTTTGCTGATGACATGATCCTCTACATAGAAAACCCTAAAGACTCTACTAGAAAATTACTAGAGCTAATCAGTGAATATAGTAAAGTTTCAGGATACAAAATCAACACACAGAAATCTCTGGCATTCCTATACACTAACAATGAGAAAACAGAAAGAGAAATTAAGGAAACAATTCCATTCACCATCGAAACAACAAGAATAAAATACTTAGGAGTATTTCTACTTAAAGAAACAAAAGACTTATATATAGAAAACTATAAAACACTGATGAAAGAAATCAAAGAGGACACAAATAGATGGAGAAATATACCGTGTTCATGGATTGGAAGAATCAATATAGTGAAAATGAGTATACTACCCAGAGCAATCTACAGATTCAGTGCAATTCCTATCAAGCTACCAGAGGTCTTTTTCAGAGAATTAGAACAAATAATTTCACAATTTGTATGGAAATACAAAAAACCTCGTATAGCCAAAGCAATCTTGAGAAAGAATGGAACTGGAGGAATCAACCTACCTGACTTTAGGCTGTACTACAAAGCCACAGTCATCAAGACAGTATGGTACTGGCACAAAGACAGAAATATAGATCAATGGAACAAAATAGAAAGCCCAGAGATAAATTCACACATCTATGGACGCCTTATCTTTGACAAAGGAGGCAAGAATATACAATAGAGAAAAGACAATCTTTTTAAGTGGTGCTGGGAAAAACTGGACAGCCACTTGTAAAGAATGAAACTAGAACACTCTTTAACACCATACATAAAAATAAACTCAAAATGGATCAAAGATCTAAGCATAAGACCAGAAACTATAAAACTCCTAGAGGATAACATAGGCAAAACACTCTCTGACATAAACCAAAGCGGGATACTCCATGACCCACCTCCCAGAATATTGGAAATAAAAGCACGAATAAACAAATCGGACCTAATTAAAATTAAAAGCTTCTGCACAACAAAGGAAAATATAAGCAAGGTGAAAAGGCAGCCTTCAGAATGGGAGAAAATAATAGCCAATGAAGCAATGGACAAACAATTAATCTAAAAAATATACAAGCAACTCCTGCAGCTCCATTCTAGAAAAATAAACAACCCAATCAAAAAGTGAACTTAACAGACATTTCTCCGAAGAAGACATAAAAATGGCTAACAAACACATGAAAAGATGCTCAACATCACTCATTATCAGAGAAATGCAAATCAAAACCACAATGAGGTACTACTTTACACCAGTCAGAATGGCTGCCATCCAAAAGTCTACAAGCAGCAAATGCTGGAGAGGATGTGGAGAAAAGGGAACCCTCTTACACTGTTGGTGGGAATGCAAACTAGTACAGCCACTATGGAGAACAGTGTGGAGATTCCTTAAAAAACTGAAAATAGAACTGCCATATGACCCAGCAATCCCACTGCTGGGCATACACACTGAGGAAACCAGAATTGAAAGAGCCACATGTACCCCAATGTTCATCGCTGCATTGTTTACCATAGCCAAGACATGGAAGCAACCTAGATGCCCATCAACTGATGAATGGATAAGAAAGCTGTGGTACATATACACAATGGAATATTACTCAGCATTAAAAAAAAATTCATTTGAATCAGTTCTACTCAGGTGGACTGAACTGGAGCCTATTATCCAGAGTGAAGTAAGTCAGAAGGAAAAACAAAAATACAGTATACTAACGCATATATATGGAATTTAGAAAGATGGTAACGAGAACCCTGCATGCGAGACAGCAAAAGAAATGCAGATGTATAGAACAGTCTCGTGGACTCTGTGGAAGAGGGCAAGGGTGGGATGATATGGGAGAATGGCATTGAAACATGTTAATTATCATATGTGAAATCAATCGCCAGCCCAGGTTTGATGCTTGGGGCTGGTGCACCGGGATGACCCAGGGGGAGGGAATCGGGAAGGAGGAGGGAGGGGGGTTCTGGAGGGGGAGCATATGTATACCCATGGCGGATTCATGTCAATGTATAGCAAAACCAACACAATAAAGTAAAGAAATTTTTTTTTAAAAAAAAGGATAATATCAACAACAACAATAAAAAATAAAAGTCTTCATTGTGTAAATGGTAATTATGATGCCTGTGGTCCATAAGCCGCCTGTAATACTAAGCAAGCACATAGCAGAGAGTCCTAGTAAGTCTATTCTGAATGGACTTGGTCTCAGAAGACCTCAGCCTGCAACTGCTTGAAGCAAGATTTTAGTTTCCTACCAGAATTTGAAGTCAGGCCACGGCAGTGAGAGTGTTAAATCCTAGCCACCAGAACAGAATCAGCAACAAGGCCTGGTCCTTCACTTTGCAGAAATAAATTCCCATGAAGACACAGAAAGTAGTGAAACATGTTAAGTGCTTATTAGAAGGAAAAGGGTACATGTGGATAGATAAACACATGGGCTCAGAGAGATCCATGCCCTCGTGGTAGTTTGAATCACTTCTATGGGGTGTTTTTTTGTTTTCTGGGTTTTCTTTAGCCAATTATCTTGCTTTGCCTGGTTCTGAGTCCGTATTTATACATCTCATGCTCTTCCCATGTGTGCACACCCCTTGTTTAGTCAAAGTGGATTCTAGTGAAGAGGGCTGTGGGTAGGTTGACATCACTCCCTGTTTGATCTCCAGGGGGCCTTTCTGCACATGCATAGTTGGGAAATTGATCTCAATCATTTCTCATTGATCTTGAGAATGAGAAATATGGGGTGTTTTACCTGGACAGGACTCAATTCCTCCTCCTCTTCATCTTGGAGCATCTGTCCATAAGGGACAAACTCCATCTGCTCAGGCTGGGGCCCATATATCTCCTGACTCAGACTGAAATGTTAAGAGCCTAACAATTCACATTTCCTTTAGCTTAATTAGCTACCTGAGTTCAGACCTTGGCTGCATCCCTATGTGTTTGACCTCGGGCAAACAACTTGACCTCAACACCAGGTTTCATTTGAAATACAGCTGTAATAACATTTCTTATCCCTTGGGATTATTTTAAGAATAAAATGAGATAATCACAATCATGTCTGACATGTTATTTGGCACATAATAGGTGTTCAAAACAAGTTGCATTAGCTATAATAATTATCACTGTTGGTGGTGGCATTATTATCTCTATCATGTTATAGTGTTTCACCAGAATTTGGTTATATTAATCAATATTCATTATATATAAACATATCAACATAAACTTACATATTTATTATATGGGCTTCCCAGGTGACACTAGTGGTAAAGATCTGCCTGCCAATGCAGGAAATGCAGTGGACTTTGCTTCGATCCCTGGGTCAGGAAGATCCCCTGGAGGAGAAAGTGGCAACCTACTCCAGTATTCTTTCCCGGAGAATTTCATGGCAGAGGAGACTGGTGGACTACAGTCCCTGGGGTTGCAAAGAGTCAGACACAACTGAGCGACAAACCACGCATGTACTACATACATAATCCATATATTATTAATCATGTTAATTATAGTATACATTAAAAACTCCAATACTTTGTCCACCTGATGCAAAGAACTGACCATTTGAAAAGACCCTGATGCTGGGAAAGATGGAAGACTGGAGAAGGGGATGAAAGAGGATGCGATGGCTGGATGGCAACACCGACTCAATGGACATGAGTTTGAGTAGCTTCCAGGAGTTGGTGATGGACACGAAGGCCTGGTGTGCTGCAGTCCATGGGGTCGCAAAGAGTTGGACACAACTGAGTGACTGAACTGAACTGAACTGACATAGTCGACAGAGATTATGACTTTGACAAATCCAAGAAAGGAGTTCATGGAATTCTCTGTAACAGAATAGTGAAGGTATAGTCTGAAAAATCCTTCCATTTCATACAGAGTGAGACTTGTCATCATCATTGAGATTTTCATTTCCTATAGTAGTTAATGGGAGATAGCCTGAAAAGCCTCTGTTACTTTTGCAGTCATTATTTGTTTTTTCAACTTAAGTAGTTTAAAAGCCAAATGAGGAATATACATTATCTTTTTATCTCATAATTTTCACAATTTTCTATTTGAAAAATAGCTTCTTTCTTATGATAAGGTAATACTGGATATAGAAAATTTAGAAATGGAGAGTCCTTTAAAAATGAGAAAAAATTAACTGTTTAGATATAACCATAATTAAAATTTGATGCTTAGTCCTTTCTCTCTCTTTATAGTTTGTTATATCACTAAGATCAAAATGTATGCACAAATTGCATTATTTTACCCTTAATATTGTATAATAGGAATTCACATATCATGCAAAAAGATAATATTTGGCTGCTGAATAATTTCATTCTTCCTCCCCCATAATTTATTTTATCACTCTCTTATTTTAGCAAATTAAGATAAACAATAAGGTAAGCTTTACAGATGATGCTTGCATATTTTTTTCTTTTGGATAAACTCTTGGAATTAGAATTATAGAATAAGGCATATGCTGCTAAGTTGCTTCAGCCGTGTCCAACTCTGTGTGACCCCATAGACGGCAGCCCACCAGGCTCCCCTGTCCCTGGGATTCTCCAAGTAAGAACACTGGAGTGGGTTGCCATTTCCTTCTCCAATGCATGAAAGTGAAAAGTGAAAATGAAGTCTCTCAGTCATGGCCAACTCTTAGGGACCCCGTGGACTGCAACCTACCAGGCTCCTCCATCCAGGGGATTTTCCAGGCAATAGTACTAGAGTAGGGTGCCATTGCTTCTCTGAGAGTAAGGTGTATAAATATTTGGGATCAGGAGGGAAGTGGGAGTGGTGTTCTGGAAGAGGAACACATGTATACCCATGGCGGATTCATGTCAATGTATGGCAAAACCAACACGATAATGTAAAGAAAAAAATAAACAAATAAAATTTTTAAAAAATAAAGGAAAAAAAAATTCCCAATATGTGCTAATACATCTCTTTCCATTAAGGTTGTGCCAATGCTCACTTCCACCTTCAGAAGAAGAGTATTAATTTATCTAATAACTAGAGATATAAAATGTGCTTTGATTCATGTATTTGTCCTTAGATTTTTCTGTAAGTTATGTATATATATTTCTTTCTTTTGTTCAATTATCTATTGTAGATTTAATTGATATTGGTTTTATTTTTTTCTTCTTTCCTTCCTTTCTTCTTTCATTCTTTTCTTACTAAAAAGTCACCAGTTCAGGTTTTTCATGGGATGAATCTTGAATGATTAAATATAGCATTTGTTAAGACACCACCTAGGAGACCTTTCCATTCCCTTCAACAGTAGTCTTATAGACAAAGTTCACAGAGTTTCACTTTTAGAATGCTCTTTGATGACAAATATATTAATATTTTCTTTTACAGGTATATTCCAAATGTGGCAGCTTTTAGCAGCAACATGCTGGATGCTTCTTCTTGGAGCTGTATATGGTTGTCACAAGAAAGGAAGCACCACAAATCCTGAAGCTAACATGAATATTGTAAGTCGTTCATGAAGGGAAAATATTAAGATAAAGAATTATTAAGCCATTGTAATTTTAGGGGCTTTCCTGGTGTCGTTTTAGATATAATTGGTATGCCTGTCTAGTTTTTAAAAATTCTAAATTGACTAAATCTGTGTTTCCAACCTTTGTTCGTTGGCATAACTGACTAACCAAAGAACTGAAAGACCTGACCCAATTTGGGGCAGTAAGGCTCCCTCTGCTGGTGGTTTGAGCTACCGTCTCATGGTGGTTTCCTGAAGAGAAAATTCACGAGTTCCTATTGATGATCTTTTTAGAGAATCCTTGGGCTCTTCCTGAGGTTTTTTCTAGAGCAGTTTCTCTGATTTATGAACTACATTCATGTACATTTTAAGTTTAGTAAGCCAGATTTGGTTTGGGCTGCTTATAAACAAAAATATCTTAACATGCAGGAATTCATATCAGAAGGGGACTAGAACAAAGTGGAATTAAATAGATCTATGCAAACAACAAAAACAAACAAAAAAAGACCAGTGACAAATGCTTACTATATGCTTCATTCCAATGGAAAACACATTTCTTGTATACATTGTGCACCGTGATGTCCCCACTCATACCCATTTGTATTAGAAGTTTAAGAATGGAACTATCAATGATATAATTTTTCAAAAAACATTTAGAGTGAACCTGAGTGCAAGAAAACTACCATGTCTGATCACCATCTTATCTTACAAACACCTTCAATGCATCTTCCTTTTAAAACCCTCCTCAAGTTATCTTGATTTTCCTACTCGATTCTGTTCCTAAACATAGATGAACAGTAGGTTGTATTATTAAAGTATTATTAAAGTATTATTGCCATGTGGGTAAAAATCTAGGCATTACATCATGAAGGTGTACATGTTCCTTTCCCCTTTTTAGAGCCAGATTATTTCCTACTGGGGCTATCCTTATGAAACATATGACGTTGTCACAGAAGATGGTTATATCCTCGGAATTTACAGGATTCCTCATGGAAGAGGATGTCCAAAAACAGGTAGGATTTATTTCATTATGAAAGGAATAATGCCTAAGGAGGGATTCCTGGATGTGCTGATAGCAGCAGGAAGCTGTGATTCTAAAATAGAGCCTATTCTCTTCTGATAGTGGAGGAAATCATCACCATCACCTCCATTATTCCATTTCATTCGTATAGTGCTGGAGTTTTTAAATCATTTTGGCATACACTATTTAGTCTTTCCTTTTCTGCATCATTTTGTCCTCTTTCCCAACAAACGCGGAAACAAAAGAAAATGTGGTCTTATTCTAGGAATACCCACTTTCCAGCTTAAAAACCAGAACTCTAAGGTCATTTTGATGCTTTTCTCCCCTCGCTTTCTATATCCAGCCAATCACCAAGACCTACTAATTTTGCATTCTAAATGTCTCTCTAATCTGAAAACTCTCAGTTTCAATGTCACTCAAGTCAAGGCTTAGACATTATCATTATCTTTGACATTATCAGCTATCTTTTAAGCTACTGCAATAGCTTTCTAACTGTTTTTATTTCATTTCAAATTAGTTCTCTACACAAGTTATTTGCATTTTATTTTTTACAGTAAACCTGACCCTATTAGTTCTATACTTGATTGTAATTAAAGAGCCATTTCTAGCTTCCTGCAATACAAGTTAGTATCTGAGAGAAGACAGGATCCACTTGACAAGAATTGTTTGCTTCTTCTCTCATTTCTTAGCGCCTTTTATTCTTTGGAGCTTTGTATAAACAAACTTTCCAATATCAGAAGAGTTATTTTTTAGAAGATTTTTTTTTAATTATGCAATCTAGATGGAATAGTGTTGCTCATTTTATAGAACTGACCATTCCCTCAAATAGCTCCATTACCTTTGGAAATACTCGTGAGAACTTTACTTGCCGGAACTTTCACCTTGCCAGTTCTACCAGGTAGCTGCCAAAAAGCATGGAAGGAAAGCTGTCTCTACAATGAGAAGCTGCCTGAGGGCCCAAATTAGAGATGAGCTATGGATTGTGACTGCACTTTGGTGGTATTTTAGCAGAATTAGTAACACCTCTTCCTTCTGTCTTTTTCTCAAAAGGTGGATTAATGGATATAGATTCTGGTCCTTGCTTCCAGATGGCCGAGGCACTCTGAAAGTCCAGTCTCGCCTACTCAATCTCAGGAAGCTGGTCGAGCCCCAAAGGGGACCTGTGGGAAAGACTTGTGGTACCAACACAGCATCATAAACCTTTTATAAAAGACAGAAATATCCTAGTCACTTCTCTTTCTCTTCTCAATAATTTTAGCACCACTTTCCCACTTCCTTCTTTTTCTTTTCTCTTTCTTTAATCAAATTGTTCCAATTCTACATTGTGAGCAGAATTTTTACATCAAATGAACAATTTTACCTTGTGTACGTTTCACTTAAAGCCTTGCATTTCACTCTCTGACAATACAAATTAACTAGCATAGTACCTGGCATTCAGTGAAATATTCAACAAATGGCCTTTGTATTGTCTTTGTTATTATATTGGAAAAATATTAGCTTTGTAATCAGATGCTTTTTGAGAAATAAAATGTCATTAGTGTGACTAATTATAGAGCAGGTAATGATTGTGGCTGAACAAAATTATATTTTAATTCTAATTTAATTCTTATAACTACACCATAAGATAGCATTTTTTATTATCCCCCATTACAAAATAAGTTAACTAGGGCACAAAGAGATTGATACATAGCAGAAGAGATCTTTGAAGCAGGGCACTCTGACTCTAACAGCTATTTAATAATTCAGTGCATTGGACATAATCCCAGTTTTACAGAGAGAAAAACAAGACATGGAGAAGATAAATAACTTGACCAGCTTCAGAAGTAGTTCAAAATCCTAAAACCTAGACTTGCCTGGTGATGCCAAATTTCCTTTCTTAACCTTTCTTTTGTATTACAGGGAATCAGAAAAGAGAATTTTCTTGTAGGCACCAAGGAAGTTCAGATAAAAAAATTCTCATTGCCTGTGTTTTGCAGCTCCAAAGCCTGTTGTATATTTGCAACATGGTTTAGTTGCATCTGCCCGTAACTGGATTTGCAACCTGCCCAACAACAGCTTGGCTTTCCTTCTGGCAGATGTTGGTTATGATGTGTGGCTGGGGAACAGCCGGGGAAATACCTGGTCCAGAAAACACTTGAAATTTTCACCTAAATCACCGGAATACTGGGCCTTCAGGTAAGAAAAGCACTACTAATGACCAAAGTGTGTACTTTGCTCTTTTATATGCTCTTTTGAATTTTCCCTTTTTGTCCAACTGCACGCTGTGGAATCCACAAGATGGAAATAAACATACCTTCCTCTACCCAGGTTTTCTTCACAAGCTCTGAACAAATACCCTCATTATTGCATTGATAATTGTTTTAAACACTCCACTTGGCCTGTGTGTATGTAAATATGTAAGAAAGAAATAAAATCAAAATGCAAATTCCAGGACTATCACGTTGTCACTGTGCAGGCCAGAAATTTACACAGTACGCTTAATGAAGAGGAATAATGACACTGATCAAGAAATGGGAACAGAAACAATGTTCTGGTTGAAAATCCTGAGCACCAGACATTTGTGTTAAGTCAAAATGAGCCAAGCACTTGAGCAGAAATGACACTCCATTGTTTATTCACTGAGTGAAGGAACTCTGTCCTCCATAGACTGAGGGTGTTAAATCTCTCCGCGGAGCCAACCTGCCAACAGCAGTCCCTGGGGTGCTGTCTGCCTTAGAAGTTAGGCCAGCTGAGTCACAGAAGCAAACCTGGCATTTGTAGTGAAGCTAAGAACTATGCCTTGAAGGTCACTGAAACTGCTTATTCCTTAACCTCATTCCCGCCTCATTTCTGGAAGTCATTTGTCATTCCCTAATTCCACATCCCAGTGCAGTTGTGTCATGCCACCATTGAAAATAGCATCATGATTCCCAGATGAGTGTTTTCCCAACTACACACAGGAGAGAAAGCACCTGAGGCCTCTTTCCTGGAAATGTTGATTCACTCTATCTGGGCTGAGGTCTGCAAGTCTCTTCACTTTCTCTGTTTGTAAAATAAGCATTCCAGGTAATTTCTCTTTTCAAAGGAGTTTGGTAAATCTGCTATAGAATTAAGTGAAAAGCCTCTGTAGATTGGGTAAAAAAAAAGCCCCTGATACTGGGAAAGATCAAAGGCAAAAGGAGAAGGGGGTGGCAGAGAATGAGATGGTTACATAGCGTCACTAACTCAAAGGACAGAAATTTGAGCAAACTCCCGGAGACAGTAGAGAACCGAGGAGCTGCAGACCCCATGCTGCAGACCAAGGGATTGCAAAGACATGACTTAATGACCAAGCAACTACAACAACTCTGTAGGCTTTGCAAGTCAGAGTTTTCAGTTTCTTAACACAAAGTTACTCTTGGATCAAAACGAGATCCTCAGAAGATGCCTGACATCATGTATTGATTCAGGTCTTATATTTAACAGAAGCTAAGCATCTAGATCTGCAATGCATATGTTTAAGCATTACAAGCCTAACAATGAGAGGGAATTTTTCTAACGCTGTTTTGTTTTGTTTTGTTTCCTTTGGCAGTTTGGATGAGATGGCTAAATATGACCTTCCAGCCACAATCAATTTTATCATAGAGAAAACCAGACAAGAGCGACTCTACTACGTGGGCCACTCCCAAGGCACCACCATTGGTGTGTTTGGGGCAGATGTGACCTGAGGGTGTCAGGAGATTTTCTTCATATTTGTGAAAGGGGTCAAGATTTCTTCCCTCTGTGCCGTCTCTAGCTTGGGGACTTTGAGTTGGAAAAACATCATGCCAGGCTGTCTTCTGAAGAGTAAATAAAGTGAGGATGACTAAGGGATTTTCCTGCCTCCTCAGGACTAAATTTGGAGATTGATGGATAAGACTGAAAGAAAGTCAATTATTTATTTATTCATTTGTGTACCCAACAAACACTTGCCAGACACTGGGTTAGATACCAGGAAATCAAAGCTAAATATGGTATACATCTTTCCCTTGAGGAGCTCACAGTCTAGTAAGGGAACCTAAAAAGGAAGCAGAGAATTACAAATCTCAGTGATTGGATGCCACAATCAATGTGACTTTTGATTAGTTCCCCCAGTGGGCGCTTGGGCAGGCTACATGTGGATTGGCCACACTGGCAGTGCGCATGGCTCCCCATCCTCTTCTCTGTTCTCTTTTCGGCTAGAAACCTTGACAATGCTCGCAGCACTCACACCAGGCATTTGAGAGCCTTATCACCCATATTTTATAAATGGCTGCACTTAGGAGCCCTTTCTAATGGTGATAATGCCATTAGAAACTCTACATATATATAAATCCAACCTCTGAAAGAATTATTCTATAAGTATTCTAATTGCCATGTTTACAGATAGAGAAAGCTGAAACTCATAAAGGGGAGGTAAGTTGCCCAAGTTTTCACACAGCTAGCAAATGGGAAACCAAAATTACAGCTCAGTTTTGTCTGATACCAAAGACTAGGGTCAAGCTAGAATGGCTATTGGAGTTTACCCAGACATGCCTGACAACAGATATTAAATCCTTTCTGTAATATCCTCTGTAAGTAGATTTGCATCCTTCAGAAACAGCAAACTCACTTTATTCTGAATTAGCCAGTTTCATCTTTGAAAATCTAAAAATCCTTGCCCCCAAATGGTACTTATTCTGAGTGTCTTTGTTCTCTTTTTTAATATAATTGCTTTTACTATCATTTAAAGTGAGTTAAGTAAGAATTGTTCTAAACCCATGAATTAGTATCTTCTTCCCTTTCAGCTTTCATAGCATTCTCTACTAATACAGAGCTGGCTAAAAGGATTAAGATATTTTTTGCATTGGCTCCAGTCACGACCTTGAAATATACCCGAAGTCCTATGAAAAAACTAACAAATCTTTCCAGAAAAGTAGTCAAGGTATGTGACAACTTTTCCCCAGGTTTCAGTCTGTAATAACTAAAACTAGTTCTATTTCTACTGATTTCAAGAAAAGACATCTTGAGACATAAAGTTTTACCAAGTGGTAAAGAACCCACGTACAGTGCCAGAGACTCGGGTTCGATCCCTGGGTCAGAAGATCCTCTGAAGAAGGAAATGGCTAACCTCACCAGTATTCTTGCCTGGAGAATTCCATGGACAGAGGAGCCCAGCAGGCTATTGTCCTTGAGTACACACAGAGTCTGACATAACTGAGCATCTAGAAAGAATAAAATAGGTGCTTGAGGTACACAAGTAGGCTTACTGATGATGCACAGTTTTCCCAATTGAGTTCAGGATGCTCACTCTCATGCCATTCTACTCTACTGTCTTAAATTTTTGATTTAGAGGCTTCTCTCTCACATGACGGAGAAGGCAATGGCAACCACTCCAGTACTCTTGCCTGGAAAACCCCATGGACGGAGGAGCTTGGTAGGCTGCAGTCCGTGCGGTTGCTAAGAGTCGGACACGACTGAACAACTTCACTTTCACTTTCCACTTTCATGCATTGGAGAAGGAAATGGCAACCCCACCCCAGTGTTTTTGACTGGAGAATCCCAGGGAGGAGGGCGCCTGGGGGGCTGCCATCTATGGGGTCGCACAGAGTCAGACACGACTGAAGCGACTTAGCAGCAACTCTCACATGATTCCTCAATCACAGATATAGCAATTTGATTTGATAGATGGGCTGATTGATTGGTTTAATTTGTTGTTGTTCTTCAGTTGCTCTGTCATGTCCGACTCTTTGTGACTCCAAGGACTGCAGTATGCCAGGCTTCCTGTTCTTCACCATCTTCTGGAGTTTTCTCAAACTCATGTCCTTTGAGTCTGTGATGCCATCCAATCGTCTCGTCCTCTGTCATCCACTTCTGCCCTCAATCTTTCCCAGCATCAGTGTCTTTTCTAATGAATCAGCTCTTCGCATCAGGTGCCCAAAGTATTGGAGCTTCAGCATCAGTACTTCCAATGAATATTCAGGGTTGATTTCCTTTAGATTTGATCTCCTTGCAATCCAAGGGACTCTCAAGAATCTTCTCCACCACAGTTCAAAAGCATCAAGGGTTTAATTTAGTAGGTTAAATTTCTCTCCAGTGCCCCCTAGTGTATCAAGAACAGTATGGTGTAGTATTTCAGACCTTATGGAATCTCATGGCATAAATTTGAATCCTAGGTAGCTGGGTGAATTTGGTCAAGACCTTAATTCTAGAAAGTATTTTATTCATCTATTAAGTGAGGATAATAGTAGTCTCTACTCGTAGGGCTACTCTGAGGATGAAGTGAGTACATATATGTAAATCTCTTACATATTGTTAGCCTTTAATGAATTCTAGCTATTGTTATTGCTGTCATGATTTCCATAGAACACACTTGCCCACACTTTGTCAACTCTGTTTGTCAACTCCTCAAAACCTAGGCAGTATCCTAGACCTCACATGATTTCTGCCAGCTGCCAGCTAACTAAATGATTATTTGCTCAATGGAGAGAACTGTTCCTTGTGAGCTGATGTATTTTCTTGTTACATAGTAATATGGGCTTCTCCCGTGACAGACAGAAGGTGATTAGACTGTTTAGTGATTTCAGTGAAAGCATACGAAAGTGAAAGAACTTTTATAGAAGCCAGGAGTTCTGATTGGTGAGAGATGAGCTAATTAGCCCAGGGTGATTTAATTCCATACCTATACAACCAAGAAAGACCGTAGCAGCAAAACTACAGTAACAGTGTGAAAAATGCTCACATAGTACATGGGCATCTTTTACCATAGAGATTTCAGTCCAACCCTGTCCTGCATTATCAGGCAAACAGCACCAGACTTCCTGTTAAGTTATTTCAGCATTCCCACAAAGTTATGAGAGATTTTGAGATGGTAGGACCTTCACATTCTCAATTTGCACAACTCTGCTTCAACTTTCAATATGTTTTGATCTACCTATAGTGTAGTGCAGTTCAATTCAATGCTGTAAAAAAAAAAAAAAAAAGATGATCAAGAGCTACTGTTTCAAAAGCATGGCACCAGGAAACAGCTATGCCTATAAAGCTACTTTTCAGCCAATCAGCATGACTGAAAATTGGGGTACATGAGTGAATGGTAGAAGACTTGAACAAGAAGAGAATAATGGACAGTTCATAGAAAGCAGCTATGTCATGTTAAAGAGTTTTCTTCTGTTGGTGATGGGAAGTCATTGAAGAATGTTGAACAGAGAAATGGATTGGTGAGTTTTGTAAGTTTTAGAAATATTACTCATATGGTGCTTTAACTCCAATAGAGAAGCTACCACATGTGACTAACTCACTAATTCCTAATAGAAATTCCACCAAAATCATAATGATAGATCAAAGAAACTGCCAGACAAACTCAGAGAAAATGTTTCTAGTCATTAGAATCACGGAAGAGTTCCTGAATGGCATTTCTGAGTTTGGGCTAAAGGACGAGATTTCAACTGACAATGTCTTGTAGAAAGTCTTTCCAAACTAAGAGGGGAACTTGAGTACCATTGAAGGCGTGAAGCTCAAGCCATGGGAAATCACATGTAATTGACTTTATTTAGCTTTAAATTTGTGAAAGGTATGAGAAATAATATTTGAAATATATGAATAGATTCTGTAGGAAATGTAGGAATATTGGAAATGTGGACTCAAATGCCAAGTTAAGAATCTTGGGTTTATTCAATATATGGTGGGTGATCATGGAAGGTATTTACACAAAAGAATGACATGCATAATGCTCTTTTTAGAAAAATTCTCCTGGGGACCAAATGGAAGTGAATGAGAATAAAAGATATAAGAAGCGCAAAAGAGGAGGGAAATGGTTATAGAATTACTGTTACACTTAAGTTGAGAAACCAGGTCAGGGTCATGCAAAAAGAGGACAAACTTTATAAGATTTGACAATGAAATGATAGGCATGGTGTAAACTTTTAGGCAGTTAAGATTTTGGGTTTGTTTTTTTTTTTTTCCTCTTTTCCTCTCCTAGAAGCCAAACATTGGTCTTCCAGTTTTTCTCATCAATAGTTGCTCTGTAAATAGTTCTAACTTTAGTGTGCCTGTGGGGAAGATGAGCTTAGGGTCTTTCTACTCTACCACCTTGCCTACTTTTCACTAGATGTGTTTTAAATATGATCTATTATCTACACAGAAATGTGCACATTGATTTCCTATTTTATAGTTGAGGAAATCCAGAATAATAGAAAACTAAATACGAGACAGAGTTTAGAATCAAACCAAGGTATCACTGTCCCCAGAGCCTTACCAGTTTCCTATGGAGACTAGTTTTTTAAGGGATGCTCCAAAAAACACTTCAACTAAAGGATCTTGGGAGAAAAAGCTTCAAGAGGTGAGTTGGGAGGACTACAAAGTTTAATGGACTTTTTGGTTTCACTGGGGACTAATACTGAGCAGATGTCACCCAGTGCTTGACTGAATTACCACTCATTTTCCACTTGACATTCACATCCATTAAAGTTGATGGTGTCTTAAATCAATCTTGCAGGTATTATTTGGTGACAAGATGTTCTCTCCTCACATATTTTTCGACCAATTCATTGCCACCAAGGTATGCAACCGGAAGATATTTCGTCGTATTTGCAGCAACTTTATATTTACTTTGAGCGGATTTGATCCAAAAAACTTAAACATGGTACGTGTAAGTAGTCAGATCCAGGAAAGCAATTGTTTTGTTGGACAGAGATAAGGAGAATTTCTTCTAAATTTCATGGAAACCACATTTCAAAGTCTTCTTGTCTCCTGGAATGTAACTAGCATGTTCATGGCTTCCAACCCAAGCTGAGAGTCCAGCTGCTTGAGTTGGAGGATTTGAGTCTTCATTAAATATCTCTTGACTGTATTCTTGGACCTGGAAAGAAAAAGTGTGTTGCCCTTTGTCTTTGACTAGAGGATGTCCTCTGTGGGCTTTACACAGACACTGCCCTAGGCAGGAGAATAGAGGTGAGGGAAGAGAAAATTCTTAAAGATGGGCTTCTTTGCTTGTTTGTCTTCAGAGGATGTGGTACATGTTTATTCTGAGAGAGAGAGATTGGGTCAGGTGAGAGAGGGAAAGAAAATACTCAAATTCACTTGTGGTGTGATTATATGATTAGCCTTCAGGGAAGAAATAATCTTTTTACTTTGCAGAGTCGCTTAGACGTTTATTTTGCACAAAGCTCTGAGGGAACATCTGTTCAGACCATGCTGCACTGGGCCCAGGTATGTACTCCCACTTCCTGATATAACACACACGTATCTCTGCAAGATCCCTGAGGAGCACATCCGGAGAGCTCTCTCTGTCGGTTATGCCACTGTTTGGGAAGCTGTTTTTGGAATCAGATCAACTCATGTCGATTTTCTTTACTCTCATCTATTCTCCAGATCCTCTGTGTATTCCCAGATATTCTGACTGAATTCTGATCTTCAGATTACTCCTAATTGTCTTGTCTAGAAAAACTTCGTGTTTCCTCTTTAGGGAAATCTTTCCCTCTAACAGAGCTATACATAACATGATAAATGCTATTCTAGAAAGATCTTTGGAGAAGGCAATGGCACCCCACTCCAGTATTCTTTTTCCTGGAAAATCCCATGAAAGGAGGAGCCTGGTAGGCTTCTGTCCATGGGGTCGCTAAGAGCCGGACACGACTGAGTGACTTCACTTTCACTTTTGTGCATTGGAGACAGAAATGGCAACCCACTCCAGTTTTCTTGCCTGGAGAATCCCAGGGACAGTGGAGCCTGGTGACTGCCATCTATGGGGTCGCACAGAGTTGGACATGACTGAAGCAACTTAGCAGCAGCAGTAGAAAGATCTTTTTATCCTCCAACTGGCATATGGGCAATTTCAGAGAGTGGAAATACTGCTTAATTTAGAGGAAATTAAATGTTAGAGAGGGTTTAAAATGGATTAAGGGTTTCTGTTTTTACTCTCCATTTAAGTTTTTTTTTGTGTGTGTTACTATATTTCTCAGTATTTGGCAAGCTCAGCTATAAGTCAAATTCAGTTGGTATAGCTTTCTAAGCCACATATGTCTGAGTGTGTGTATGTGTGTGTGCACATGTACAAGTCGGGGAGGTTTAATATTTAATTAAATATCTTAATTTTAAAATACTTTAAAAAGTTGAATAAGAATCTAAAATCCCTAGGAATCTGAATTTTAACCTACACCCTGATACATTTCTTCCATGCTTTAAAGTTGACAATCACTGCTTGTCTTAAATACTAGTTGAAGATTTCTGACATTCTTTGAAGAGTTCCACCCTCAAGAGATAAGCATTTAAGCTGCTAAAGGAAGACAGATAGTCCAGATTGAGGGCTTCCTACTGGTGAGGAGACAGACTCTGAAAGGCATAGTTTTCCAGATAATACAACTTCGATTTCAAATTCATTGAACATTTACAATGTGTTCTTATTGTCCAGATATATGTATCTCATTGTCTGTTATGAATTCACCTAACAGTCTTTCAATGAAACCACTGATATTCCCTACTCTAAAAATTTTATAGCCAGTCCTTACCTCTCACAGTTGACTCTTAAAGCTATCTCTTCTCCTTTGATAGAAAGTTCTCTTGAGAATAGAAATAAGTGGGTGGGGTGGGGAGATAAAATATTTGGTCATAAGTTACATAGACAGCTAAAGCAAGGATGATGATAATGACATGATGGTAACAATATCAATAAAAAGAGTGATTTCTTGACCATTCCTAGGTGCCACATGCTTTTCATATATTACTTAATCTTCATAACCCTATAATCAGAATGCTACTGTCATTTCCATTGCACGGATGAGACAACAGGTTTAGAGAAGATGCATATACAGCCTGGATCACAGATTTAATAATCCATTAAGCCTGGATTAAAACTAGATCTGTTTGATGCTAGTACCCAAGTTCCTAACTATATAGTACATTCTATTGCCTCTCATTGCTGAAAACCTACAGAATTTCAACCACAGCAGACTACAGCCTCTGTGAATATAAATCACAACAGGAAACATTTTAAACAAAAAATCAGAATTAAATCAGTTCATGTGAAAAAAATCAAGTTAAAGGAAAAAAAAACTTTTGGAGTAGTCTGAAAATAATTTAATGAAGTGCTTGAGGTAAAGGTAAGAATTATGTCTCCTCAATCCAAATGGGTAGCAAATAACCAAAAAAAGGAACCCCTAGAGGTATTAACGTTTCTATATTAATATCTGAAGTCTAAAACTTAAAATAACAAAAAGGCACACACAGTGTCTCAGACACTCAGCCTGCGGCCATGTTGTTGACAACATGGCAGGCTGCTCGGCCATATAGACAGGAGACAGCAGACACTATACCTCAGAAGGCCTTGAAGGTGTTCTTTGAGTGAGCAGTCCTTTCAAAGGTAGCAAAAATGTATAAGAATTAGGAATATAGTCATAATATCCTAGATCTTCTGATAAGAAACAAGGTATAAAGTTTAGTAATAGTAGCAGTCATCTTTTAAAAAATACTAAAATTCTTGAAGCCAAGATGTTCAAGAATCAATGTAGTATCTGTTAAAACATGTCTATGTACATAGCATAGAATTTGTTTAACGGCATCACTGCTCAAAGATTTTCATTGGAAAAGTACAAAAGGGGAGAAAAGAGAGTTCCATGAATTTGTATCAGTTTTTATCATTTCACTTATTAAACTTTGACTTTTAGCTCATGTGCTAAAGCAGGGGATATTATGTCAATCCTTTTTGTAAAGTTTTTGCTTACTGTCTTTACATGTATGTTGTTTTTGTATATCATTTTAACATGTTTATTATTTGTATCTTTTTATAGGCTGTTAATTCTGGTCGATTCCAAGCTTTTGATTGGGGAAACCCTGATCAGAACATGAAGCACTTCCACCAGGTACAATAACAATAATCACCAATTGTATACTGCAAATGAAATTTGTAAAAATAGTATCTACTCATCAAGCACCTGCTCACTAAGGTCCATTCACTATGCCAGATACTTTGTATAGTTCAGATGCTATTTCGGGGGATCTTACAGCTTGCCATATCATTGTTTTTCATTCTCAGCATGACCTTCCCAGATAAACATTAGGTTATGTAAATTGTCTCTATTTTTCCAGAAGCTCAGAGAGGTTAGGTGAATTGTCAAAAATTATTTAGCTAGAAAAGAACCAGAATACCACCCAGGGTTTCTGGATCAAAAGTCCATTCTTCTGTTACACTTACTCCTTCTCAATAAAATAGAAATTCTCATCACTTAAGACCATATTTTTAAAGAAAGAATTGAAGATGCATAATTTTATTTCTAAAGCATATTCTCTGGCTTCTTATCCATCTCTCATAAATGAACCTCATAAAATGAACTAACATTATCCTAATGAGTATTTGGATGTCATTTGCTGCTCATTCAAAAACAATTATGAATTATTAAAGATATTCCAGACAGGATTATCACCTTTAGAAAAAAGCAATGCTATTTGCCAGATAATGATATGTCCATTTATATCTTTACATTATATATGAAAATTTTCCTTTGTGAAAAACTCCATATTAAAGTGAATAGGCATTGTTGTTAATTTTTCCAGTATTTAAAGAAATCCAATGATGGCTTCAGCTTCTGGCTAATAGACTGAGCGCAAATTAAACAAGTAGGCCACAAAGGTACATGGATTTTTTTCAAATCAGGCATGTGGAAATTTGGAGATTTTTTTAAAGCAATTTCACTGTTACCATAATAGCTATGATAGTGAAAATGCATAACTTCAAGTAGTGTGAAAAATCTGATTTTCCCCTAAACTACTATAGTTGTGTGTGTGTGGAGAGGTGTTTGCCCACACACACAAACTCACACGCTGTGTCAGAGTGCTATTTACTCCTGTGATTAACAACTCCTTGTACTAGCTTTTCTTTAGGAAAAGTTTTTTAGATTAAGACTCAAATACCTGCTTGGATGAACGCTGAATCACAGGTATTAACTCCTTCATTGAGCTCACAGATTCTATCAAAATACATGGTAGTAGGCTCAATTATGGATCTTTTGCTTGGAACTTTAGGGAGAAAAAGAAAATCTTAAACTGTAAACAATATATAAATTTTAACAATTAATAACCTTTGTCACAACTATAAGCAATGTCCATCATAAGTTAGACAGGTGTAATTACCAATATATTCACCAATCCCGTATTACTAAAAAAAAGTGAAAAAAGAAAAATTTCTGGGCCAGAAGCCACCAGGTATCATTTAGATCCTGATCTGGATGTTCATTTTTCTTTTGACATCTTCTGGGCTTCCCAGTTCATTCTGAGTAGGGTATTAAATTACTGCAGTAATTGTATTCTGATTTCAGGAGTTCCTCAGACCCACTTGTGCCTTAAAGCTTGCTAATATTTTGCTTCCTCTGTGCTGTGTTGTTTTTCTATTCTTTATCTTTCTCTATCCTTGCATTTGAATATTTATGCCTTGTATTATTCTACTGAGAACACTACCAAGTCAGGAAAAGCAAGCCTCTTCTTTCACCAGTGGCCCTTGGCATTGAGTGCACCAGGCTTTCCTTAGCCCACTGTTCCGTTGTATGCAGTACTCATTAGTCCTAATCTTCACTGATTTCCTTCTTTGCCCTTCACATTGGCTTCTCATGGCTACACATTCCTATTTGCCACTTGCTTCGAAGCCCAGATCCAAGGCTTCCCAGTGTTACAAGGTAGGGACTTATACTTCAGATATTTGCTGATGCAAAGACCCATCCACTGACGGTGACATGTGACATGGCTGTACCGGCGTTGTGCCTGCAGATCACTCTACTAAGAGAACCAACGGTGCAGTTACTGAGTCAGAGTCTCTCCGGGCACATTTCTACTCTTAGAAACCTCTTCCTGGCCAAAGTTACTGTTTTCAAAGGATTTATAACTTGTCCGTGTTACCTTTTCTTCTTAGTCTTGCTGCTGCAACTACCTATGGTGCATTAATCGCCTTTGGCTACCATAAAAAATCCCATAGACTGAGTGGCTTAAACAACAAAAATTTATTTCTAACAGTCCTGGAAGCTGGAAGTCCGAGAGCAGGGGTGCCAGCATGGTCAGGTTCTAGTGAGGGCTCTCTTACTGGACAGCCACCTTCTCCATGCATGTCCACATAGCCTTTCCCCTTTGTGTCTGGTTGAAGAGAGCGGTCTCTCTCTCTCTCTCTCTCTCTCTCTCTCTCTCTCTCTCTGTCTCTCTCTCTCTGTCTCTCTCTCTCTGTCTCTCATGTCTTCCTATAAGGCCACCAATCCTGTTGGATTAGAATCCAAACCTTATGACCTCATTTAACCTTAATCACTTCCTAAAAGTCTTTTTCCTAAATACAATCACCTTGGGGTTAAGGTTTCAACATATGAATTTGGGGGGAACACAATTTAGTCCATAGAATATGTAGGTCTTTACAATGCAAGTAGTAAGAATCACTCTATTTTAAATTTTATAAAAATCTGGTTTAGTTTTACTGAAACCAGAAGTATAATGGTAAACTCACAATAGCCAGGAATATACTCAATTATCAGGCTCCCTCTTTCTCCCTGTCACTCTCTCTCAATTCTACTTGCATATGCTGCTTGCATTTTCAGACTATTTCTAAGATAGTAGTACAATGGTCAATGTATGTACATAACATACAGTAATATTTAGAACATACAGAACTTGCTTAACAACTGATAATTGATGTTCCTTCTGTAATACGATTTTCTGTGAAAACTGTTTTTCTCTCTCTTCAATTTTATTTAGCTTGTACCTCCTCTATACAACGTTTCTAATATGGATGTTCCAACAGCAGTGTGGAGTGGTGGACAGGACTACGTGGCTGATCTCAGAGATGTTGAGAATTTACTTCCTACAATTCCCAAGCTCATTTATTACAAGTCAATTCCACACTACAATCATGTGGATTTTTACCTTGGACAAGATGCACCCCATGAAATTTACCAAGACCTAATTAGAATGATGGAGGAATGTTCGTAAAATTAAATACACTTTCCTTTCTCTAAGGAAGTGGATTTCAATCATAAGAATGTGATATACGGACTCTAAGATAACCCCTCCAATAATTTTCACCACCCAGAAACAACAAATTTGTGTAATCCTTTCCCACTGAGTGTGGGAGGGACCTGAGACTTGTTTCTAGACAGGAGAATTGGCAAAGGTGATGGGATATTATCCCCCAATTGCAGTCTATTATGTAAGAATCCATCTTAGCACACTAGAGCAAGAAATTCTCCTTGTTGGAGAAGGAACAAATGTGGGAAGGAACAAACGTGGAAAGGAACCATGTGTGGCTTCTAGGATCTGCAGCTGGCCTCCAGCTGATAACTTGCAAAGAATTAGGACTCTCAGTCATATATGAGAAAATGAATTCTGCCTAAAACCTGAATGAGCTTGAGAGTCCATTCTTTCGTAGTTTGACCTCTTGTTGAGAAAGCAGTCTGTCTAACACCTGGATTGCAGCCTGAGAACCAGTGAGACCTGGAGCAGAGAACCTAACTATGCCATACCTGAACTACTGACCCACAGAAAGTGAGATAATAAATATTGTTTTAAATCACTAAATTTGTGGTCATTTGCTATCAGCAGTGGCAAACCACTACTGTTATTATTAATAATGAATTATTATTATTACAATTGTCATTATGTTTTTCTTTGGTTAGATGCTCGAGAAATCCTGTTTCTTATTTCATTATTTTTCTCTGTCTTATTTTTCTTCTCACGATGTACTTAGTTGAATATTTCTTGTTATGCAGCTTTGCTAGCGATTCATTCTCACAGTGTGATGCTATATTCTTTTATTGTGGTAAGGACACTTAACAGTAAGATTTACCCTCTTAATATGTTTATAAGTGTATTTTTAAGTGGGTCACCTACCCTGGGGTGTGGGTTTTGATTATAGCACATCTTCACTCCTCCTTCCTGTCTTGTTGTTGCTTTTTTTATATGTTTAACTGTGGAAAATATTTTCTGGTAGTCCTCAGGTCATTCTCATTGATAGTTGCTTTGTAAATAGTTGTAATTTTGATGTGCTCATGGGAAGAGGGGAACTCAGTTCTCCCTACTCTGCTATCTTGATCACTTTCCCTACACCATTAATTTTAAATCTGTTTATTTTGCATTGGAGTATAACCAATTAACAATGTTGTGACAATTTCAGGTGAACAGCACAGGGATTCAGCCATACATATACAAGTATCCCTTCTCGACTCCCCGCACATCCAGGCTACCACATAACATTGACCAGAGCTTCCTGTGCTATACAATAGGTCCTTGTTGGTTATCCATTTTAATTATAGTAGTGTGTACCCAACATTATATCTTTTAATCAGGTAAGATTTTCTTGTTTTTTTCCTACATCTTAAAAATATTCTATCTTAATTTGTAATTTATTTTCAGTAGGAGCCTCAAGGTACATCACCACCATTCTCATCAGTCATATCAATTTAATATTTTTGGTTTGAATTACATGTTCAGGAACCTGAACTAGCAACTTCCAGAGGGGAAAACATTTTAATTATGGAAGCATCTTTCAGTTCCACTATACAGCTTCTGTGCACAGGACTTGGAGAGTCAGAGTCTCCTTGGTGACATCATGTCTTTGTAATCCTTACCAGTTATTAATATAAAAATTTAAACCTGCGCCTCTTGTGTGTTCCTTGGTGGCTCAGATGATAAAGAACCTTCCTGCAATGCAGGAGCCTTGGGTTTGATCCCTGGATTAGAAAGATCCCCTGAAGAAGAAAATGGCTACCCACTCCAGTATTCTGGCTTGAAAAATTTCATGGACTGTACAGTCCATGGGGCCACAAGGAGTTGGACATGACTGAGAGACTTTCATACACACACACAAACACACACACAATATTTATTTAGCACTTGTTAGCTTATTTGGCATTTATCAAAGACATAGACAAAGATGTCTATTCCTGTCCCTGTCTCTGCGATACGGTACTATGCTTATCTTATTTTAAGGAAGACCACTGATGCTCAGAAGACTTAAATACTAACTCAGGCAAATATTTAAGAATAACAATCAAATCTGGTTCTTGAGTGCAGAGTTATTGAAATCCAAATTCTAGCTCTTGATACTTCCTGGTATTGTTCCACTAAAGATGTAGATGAGGAAATCCAGTATAGCTTGTCCTGGTCAGGGAAGGTCCTGCTTTGTACAGTAGATAAGTGAAGAATTTAATACACATTTTTACTTAAGAGAAAAGCCTATAAAGTAAACAGGGGGCTTCCCTGGTGCTCAGTGGCAAAGAATCTGTCTGCCAGTGCAGGAGACATGGGTTCAATCCCTGATCAGGGAAGATCCTAGATGCTATGGAGCAACAAAACCCATGCACCACAACTATTGACCCTGTGCTCTGAAGCCCAGGAGCCACAACTACTGAAGCCAGCACACACTAGAGTGCCTGCTCTGCAACAGGAGAAGCCACCACAATGAGAAGCTGGCACATCGCAACCAGAGAGTAGCCCCCACTCCCTGCAACTAAAGAAAAGTGCATGCAGCAATGAGGAGACAACATTTATTTATTTATTTAAATACAATTTAAAATTAAACAGGGAGACTAAAGCAAAATCACCAGAGAACAGAAAGGGAGTGGCTGAACCAGAAACAAGGACAGGGTATAAGGTGGGTAATGTCCAGACAGAGCAGGAGTGTGGGTGACTAAGCAAAACAGGATACCCAGGTTCTGAGTCAAAATTAGGTTGGCACAGAACAAAGCCAGATCTGGCAGCCTGGTTGGTATTTATCTGCCAACGTGCTGATAGGTGTGTCATGATAGTTTTTCCATTGTCACACTTGAAGGTAGCAATCACTTGACCCTGCCCAATGTAATTCATCTCCATGAAGCCCTGTCTTGCAACACTGGAGAATTACTCAACCCTCAACATAACAATCCACCTTTCCACATTTAGTTGAGTCAGAAATTTGGGGAAGTCACTATTCTTTGTAAGAAAAGGTCTTTCCTTCATCTTCATACCTGAGACTGCCTACATGAGGCTGAACATTTGACACTTTTTTTCACATCTTCCAGATCCAGTCCTTTCAGTGTTGATTCCAAATATTGTGTCCTGCACACCAATGTGATGTTACATGGGTACATTTGGCTTAGTGGAATGAACTAGTTCTGTTAGTCCTTTTTGAAAGGACATCAAGGATAATACCAGTAGGTATAAATATCATCATAACAAAAATCATTCTCATTTCTGTACCATGTTATGTTCTATTGAAAGTGCTTTAAGAGCTGTAATTACCTTCCCTTTTATTGACTGAGAGGTAAAAAGGAATGGTTATGGATAATGCTCATGTTGGGCTTCCCCAGTGGCTAAGTGGTAAAGAATCCACCTGCAATGCTAGAGATGAAGGTTTGATCCCTAGGTCGGGAAGGAGAAGGAAATGGCAACTCACTCCAGTATTCTTGTCTTGGAAATCCCATGGACAGAGGAGCCTGGCAGGCTACAGTCCATAGGGTTGCAAAAGAGTTTGATATGACTTAGCAACTAAACAACAACAACAAATATTCATGTTAGCATTAGATATTGAAAGTTCCAGAGCCAGCTCCACAACTGATTAGCCACATGACACCAAAAACATCATGTATCATTGACTCCAGCAATTTCTTTTTCTACCAAATAGTGATATTCTTTCCTGCCTACATCATCTGCTGTCATGGATACCAAAGATGTATTAATACATGAGCATCTTTGTAAAGCACAGTACTTAAACATAGGCCCTGAAGTCACCTTAGGTTTGGTTCCTAGCCCTATTATTATCTTTATATCCATAGACAAGTTACTGAATCACTAATCACATTTTCCTATCTGTGAAATGGAAATAATATTCGTTGTTGTTTAGTCACTACATTGTGTCTGAATATTTTGGGGGGCTGCAGCCCTCCAGGCTCCTCTGTACATGGGATTTCCCAGGCAAGGATACTGGAGTGGGTTGCCAATTACTTCTCCAATTCATGAAAGTGAAGTTGCTCAGTCGTATCGGACTCTTCGCGACCCCATGGACTACAACCTACCAGGCTCCTCCATCCATGGGATTTTCCAGGCAAGAGTAGTGGAGTGGGGTGCCATTGCCTTCTCCAAATAACTAGTTGGTTACTCTAATTCTCAAGAGCACTTTCCTATGCTCTCAATGTTATGATCTAGTTATGTCTATGTGATATATTTAGTTGCTTAATTCTGTCCAATTCTTTGCAACCTCATAGACTGTAGCCCACCAGAGTCCTCTGTCCATTGGGATTCTCCAGGCAAGAATATTGATGTGGGTTGCCATGCCCTCCTCCAGGGGATCTTCTGAGCCCAGTGATCGAACCCAGGTCTTCCACATTGTAAGTCGATTCATTATCATCTGAGCCACTAATGAAGCCCAGGTATGAATATAGTCATATATGAAAAAGGGATGATTACACAAGGCTAAAGTGTCTGAGCAGACATCCCAGAGGAGGAAGTAAATGATCTAAGTTGTAAAGGAAGACTTGGGCATCTACAGACAGAAGAAAAAGCAGAGAATGTGAAGTCTATCCGTTTCCAAATGGACATGGGTGGGAAAACAACTGTCCCGTGACAGTGGTTCCATCTGTCTCATTCATGATTGTACCCATAACTACCTAGCACATTCAGTGATCAATAAATAGTTGTTGAATGGCTGGCCATCTCTGTCCTCTAAGCACTTGACTAAGTACTATGGAAATTGGAATACTTTTCATACATGTAATGAATACATATGTGGCGAAGACTCATGTCTCAAAAATGTCTTAGCATACTTAAAGGAGCTATAAGTGTGAAGGAGAGTATTAAAGAAGATCCGAGTGTTGGCAAGGGAAGGCTGGCTGGCAGGGCACCAAGAAGTTTCACAGGGAGGCACCTCTTTGGTGACTATGGCATATCAGACTGGCCAGTCCCAGCACTTGACAGGCCAGTGTCCCAGAGATGATTGCACTTACCATGCTGAAAACTTGCGCATGTTTCAGTCACATAACTGAAACTTACAAGAAGGTGAAAAGCATAAATCAAAACATGTCTTTATAATTTATATTAAAAAGTATAGTTTTCAAAAGAACTATTTCAATTTTTTAGCCACAGCAGTGCCTTCTTTCCCTGTAATAAAACACATAGGAAACCCCAGTATAAAAATGTTACTTGTTTGTGCAAGGGACTAAAACACAGAGGAAGTATATGGTTTAGCAAAAATTATCACCTAAAAAATAATTCAAGTACACTGAGCCATTTTCCAGAAGGAAATAAGCACTTTACGTGAATTATCTTACTTAATCTTAACAATCGCCATTTATTTATTTATTTATTTATTTTTTTATTGTGTTGGTTTTGCCATACAATGACATGAAACCTCCATGGGTTTACATATGCTATTTAAAATGGTATCACTATTATCCCCACTTTATAGACTAAGGAATTGAAGTTTGGAGCTATTGAGCCACTTTTCCCAACATATTACCTCTTTAACTCTGAAATCTTGACTTTGGATACCAAGCTGCTTATGCAATAATGTTGTATTTATTATGAACTATTAATAACTAGGCATTCAGAACATGAAGGGTAAGAAGGTAGACACCATTCCTTCCCAAGTGGAACTTAAAGGCTAACAAAAAAAATCAGATATTTTATAGCTACTTACTCACGTAATTAAATCTAATGGTAACTGTAATGAATCACCAATAAGTCCACTCTCATCAAAGTGGACAGGGAATTCTTTGAGGAAATGAAATTTTGACTGAGATTTGTACATTCTGTCAATTGTTACAGATAGGGAACTAGCTGTCGGTGGCAAGGAGATAGGCTTACTAAAGAAACTTAAAGAAACACAGGGAGAAACTGAGACGAGATGAGTTTAAAGAGGTACACCCTGGTTTTACACTTTCCTTGCCACTCACAGAGGTTTGCATGCTAAGTCATTAGGACTTTTAATCTCAAGAATGCTTAAAACAGAATCAGATCTGTGATTTAAAATGATGACAATAGTTTCCATAATGAGAACAAATGAGATAGGAGCAGAGAATTTAGTTAGAAGATTGCAGTGGTCCAGCTAGTGATGAAGATAGCTTGGGCTATTTATGTGACTACTGAATTAGCCAGGAATAAAGATATTCTCAGCTCAATATTAAGGAATCAGGGCTCTTTGAGGGACAATTTGTGTTGATACTCACTATCTCAAAGCAAAGTATCTCAAGTAAGCTGCTATGCTGTTTACGCACATATATATCTATGACCATCCTAGACAGCATATTAGAAAGCAGAGACATTACTTTGCTGACAAAGGTCCATCTAGTCAAAGGTATGGTTTTTCCAGTAGTCATGTATGGATGTGAGAATTTGACTATAAAGAAAGCTGAGCACTGAAGAATTGATGCTTTTGAACTGTGGTGTTGGAGAAGACTCTTGGGAGTCCCTTGGACTGCAAAAAAATCAAATCAGTCAATCCTAGAGGAAATCAGTCCTGAGCATTCATTGGAAGGACTGATGCAGAAGCTGAAACTCCAATACTTTGGCCACTTGATGCAAAGAACTGAGTCACTGGGAAAGACCCTGATGCTAGGAAAAATTGAAGGCGAGAGGAGAAGGGCACAACAGAGGATGAGATGGTTGGATGGCATCACCGACTGGATGGACATGAGTTTGAGCAAGCTTCAGGAGTTGGTGATGGACAGGGAAGCCTGGCATGCTGCAGTCCATGGGGTCGCAAAGAACTGGACATGACTGAGCAACTGAAATGAACTGATACCTGTTGCTATTTATTCAATCAATACTCTCAGAAGAGTTAAATACAGGAAGCTGTCAAATATGTAAATAAGTTTAAATAATATTATTTTGGTGACATTTTCTCTTAGGAAATGTTAATCTTAAACAAAAACTTTTAAATAGTAGTTTGACATTTATTATTGGAGTAGATAGAGTCAGTGTAACAAGCCATTCTTCCAGATGTAATGACCACAAGAACAATGGTAGATATCATGCTTTTGATAAAGGACTGTAGCTAACTATTTATGCTTGTATCTTTTTTTGCTAGACAATAAGGCTCAAAGCGCATTTGGGGAGCAGAGGTCAAACACTTGAGAAGATATGGTTGATGATGCAAATAGTAGGAGGTTTGATAGGCAGATACCCAATTCATGTCAAATATAAGGAGGGCATGACAACCCACTCTAGTATTCTTGCCTGGAGAATCCATGGACAGAGGAGCCTGGTGGACTATAGTCCATGGAATCACAAAGAGTCAGAACAACTGAAGTGACTTAGCACAGCACACATAAGATACAAAGTTCTGTATTTGGGGTGAGTATGATATGAAAAAATAAAGAATCTGGTTGAAAAGTTTCAACAAGATAAAAGGAACAACAAGAAGAAAGAAACATAAGCCTGAGAGTACAGAGCTGCAATCTCCAATAAATACCACTAGTCAGATGTGACTGTTCAGCCCTTTAAATGGGTTAATACTAATGGAGATGTGCTTCACTATAACATAATATTCAAACTTAAAGACTTAGTGCAAAAAAAAAAAAAAGAATGGAAAATTTCTCAATAATGATATTGATTACATGTTGAAATGATAATATTTTGGATTTATTGGCTTAAAAGAAATAGAAATCAAATTAAATTTTATAAAATGATTATTTATAAAATAAATTATAAATTAAAATTTGATGTCATCTGTTCTTTTTTTAAAATTTTTATTGGTCATTTGTTCTTTATACTTTAAAACATGTGGCTATAAGAAAATGTAAATTGTATATGTAGTTCACATTACATTTCTACTGGACAGCACTGGTATAGGGAAAAGAGTAAAAGTAAGTGTCCCCTATGATAAATGATAGAAAAATGTGAATAATTATGCATTTCTGAGATTTTTTTTTTAATTTTTTAATTGTTTTTGCCATACATTGTCATGATATCACCATGGGTTTACATATGCTTCCCCTCCGGGTCCCCCCTCCCTCCTCCCTCCCCCCCGGGAAATCTCGCTGCACCAGTCCCGAGCATCAATCCTGGGCTGGCGATTGATTAGACACATGACAATTAACATGCTTCAATGCCCTTCTCCCATCTCATCCCACCCTTACCCTCATCCACAAAGTCCACGAGTCTATTCTATACATCTGTGTTCCTTTTGCTGTCTCGCATGTTGGGTTCTCGTTACTGTCTTTCTAAATTCCATATATATGTGTTAATATACTGTATTGTTTTTGCTTCTGGCTTACTTTGCTCTGGATAATGGGCTCCAGTTTCGTCCATCTGAGTAGAATTGCTTCAAATGAATTTTTTTTTAATGCTGAGTAATATTCCATTGTGTATACATAACACAGCTTCCTCATCCATTCGTCTGTTGATGGACATCTAGGTTGCTTCCATGTCCTGGCTATTGTAAACAATGCAGCGATGAACATTGGGGTACACGTGGCTCTTTCAATTCTGGTTTCCTCGGTGTGTATGCCCAGCAGTGGGATTGCCGGGTCATATGGCAGGTCTATTTGCAGCTTTTTAAGGAATCTCCACACTGTTTTCCATAGTGGCTGTACTAGTTTGCGTTCCCACCAACAGTGTAAGAGGGTTCCCTTTTCTCCACATCCTCTCCAGCACTTATTGCTTGTCGACTCTTGGATTTTTTAAATATATGGAGAAATGAGAGACTGTAGAGTGTGTCAAAGACAACAGATTGTGCCATAGTGGTCACCAAACTTAAAAATAGTTTGGAGTCTGAACGGCAGAAAACTATTGAGTAACAATGTTTTATTTTATTAGTGTGCAATGCACTTTACAAATAATAGTGGACTTATTCCAGGTTAGTACAAAGCAAGATTGTCCTATGAATTTACTGCAAAAAGACGACTTTGTGCCTTTAGAAGAAAATCAGTTGGAAGAAGTCTCTAGATTATTTAGATAAACCTCAAAGCTGAGGGAGACTATGAGAAGGCAATGATGTTGAAATCCTTCCGAGATTTAAGCTAGTCTACAATCCATAAAGACCTGAGAAGCTTAACTATATTTATGCTGGTTCCACAAGAAGTCATCGCAACATTTGTGCTTCCTAGAATTCTCCAAGGAGTTCACTGAGATTTTGTTAGAAGGATTGTTTTTAAAATCTCCATCCATGAGAGGATCCAGACAAATCTACACACCTCTGTCACTGCCATACACCTTTGTCCATTGTCATTGAAGGCAAGGTATGGTTGACTTTTTCATCAAAGAGACTGAATAAGTGTGGACTGGTACTTAAGCTCTCCTATTCCAACCTATTCCAACAAGCTGAGTGCTTCCTTTCACTCTACATGTGTTTAACTGACTCCAGTGGAACAGATCTTAGGATCTGAACAAATATGAACATGTGTGTTTTTGAAAGGATTTCGGAATGAGTCCAGACTAGTAGAACTGGTAGACTAGTAGACTAGTAGAACTAGTCCAGACTAGTAGAACTGGTAGACTAGTAGACTAGTAGAACTAGTCCAGACTAGTAGAACTTTATGCTGAGCAGCGACTTACCATTCTTCCCACTGGGAAAAGAAAGATTCAGTTACTGCCAAAGCTTTTCCAGCATTCAAAGTGAAGTAAGAAATGAAGGCACTTCTGCCTCCACCATCCAGTATTTCAGGTGGGGTTTAGAGCTAAATTGTCTTCATTATCCTCAAGTCTCTATGCCAAATTTAACAGCTGGTCAAATCCCTTTGGCATAAGCGTTCATTTCCTCTGCCACATTGCTATGTGCAAACACTCTCTGGCCTCAAAAGTGAACCTAGACCCTGTCATACAGAGGGAAGTAAGTCAGAAAGAGAAAAACAAATCTGTATATTAACATATATGTACAGAATCTAGAAAAATGGTACTGATGAACATATTTGCAGAACAGGAACAGAGATGCAAATATGAGAATGGACTTGTGAACACAGAAGAGGAAGGAGAGGGTGAGACAGATTGAGAGAGTAGCTTGGCATATATACACTACTATTCGTAAAACAGATGGCTAATAGGAAGTTGCTGTATTACACAGAGAGGTCAGCTCAGTGCTCTGTGATGGCCTAGAGTGGTAGGATGGGGGTACTGTGGCAGGGGGATGGAGGCTCAAGAGGGAAGGGGATACATGCATACATATAGCTGATTCACATTGTTGTACAGCAGAAACCAACACAACATTGCAAAGCAATATACTCCAATTAAAAAACAAATTTTAAAAAATACAAAAGGAGTGAATCAAGGAAGGCCTCAACTTGTCAACTGTTGCAATCAATCACTTTCCTGCACATTGCATGTTACCTGGTGGTTGTCAGTACTTCCACAAACATTGCTTCAGTTGACCCTCACAGTGAACTCTGGTTTTGAGAAGGTAGATAACTGCTAACTCTGATTTTGCCTTAGGATCCTGAGTACACACTTCTGCCTTGGATGCCTTGTTTTGAAAATGTTGCTGCACCCTCCCAAGGGTGACAAACGGTCAGTGGAAATGAGGATTCAGTCAAACTGGTTAACCTTGGGTGTGTGCCACTATCCAGGATTTCTTCATTTCCACGGGCTTTCTGTCTCTCATTTTTCTAGCTTCTAGCTGCAATCGTATCTCACTGTCACAAGCAAAAGTTCAGAAGTCCCTCATCGATACGGAGTCCTCAGGAGCAGGGGAAGCTCTCTTAACTAGGTAAGATCAAGACTTAGCACAACTGGGAGGCAGGTTGGGAATGGTAGCCAGGTATATGGCTCTGCACTGAGGCTTCCTGTGCTCCTGTCCTAGTTCTGTCACCTCTTAGCTCTGTAACCTTGGGCAGATCTTTAATCTCTCTAAGCTTTTGCTAATTTTATTGATAAAATGAGGATAATGACAGTAGCTGTTTCAATGACATATCTTCGAGATCTAAATAACATACATGAAGCGTTTAGAACAGGGTCTGGCGCAAGCTGAGCCCTCAATACACATTAGCTATTATTAATTTCAAAAATGGTTTTAATTATATAGCATTTATAGCTGTAAAATCATCTTCAACCAGATAGCAAGTTTATGGAACTGAACTTCAAAAGTAAACTCTGAATTTCTCTAGAAATCTGTCGTTAATTTATTACCATAAAGGTTCTCTGATGTTACTCTCTTGCTCGTTCTTAGATTTAAAAAAAAAACAATGAAAGGCTTACACTGCAATTAATGCATTATATGTCACTAATCCTCCCTACAATCCTATAAGGTAGGCTGTTTTATTATCCTAATATTATCAGCAGGAAAAACAAGAGACAAAGCTACTGGATAACTTGCCCAAGGTCAGAAATCTTGTTCATGGTGAGGCTGGACTTCAAACTCAGACCACTGAACTGCAGCTCTGCTTTGATGACTTCTCTGCATTGTGATACTGGTCAAACTGCTTTGAGGAGGCATGCTTTTAAGCTGTGCTAAGGAAGAGACACTGCACATTCAAATGTGCAAAATTTGCCTTTGGTTGTTCACAAGAGAGATAGTCACGTCATTTGAAACTCACCATAAACCTGTTTGTTTGAAGCTTCATTGTTCGTTGCTCTTGTTTATTTTGTGGGATGTTGGAGGAGATTAAAGGATAACTCCACTTTTAGCTTCTCCATGGTGTGGGAACTTGTACTCTGAATCTTTATATATCCTGGCAACTCATAGGTAAGCAAAGATTGAAATTAAGTGAAAATCCTGGATTAAAATAAGACAAAAAATAAGCCTTCATACTAGGTCATTTCATATCTGGAACTGGACTATGTCAGGGCAGTTTCTATGTGAAAAAATAATTAATAGTGTTCAGAGTTAGCTCATTGTATTTACTCCCTTCCACACTGTCTCAGCTGTCTCAGGGTGTTATTTAAGTTTTCACTGGGGGATTATTTCATTTCATTAATCAATTTTGACATATAACAATGTATGGTAATTAAATGTTTTCTATCAGGCATTCCCACCATGTGGTTGTTTTTAACAACAACCTATTTGATTTGTGGAACTTTAAATGCTGCTGGGTTCTTCAATTTGGAAAAAGAAACAAATCCTGAAGTGTGGATGAATATTGTAAGTGATGGAGCATTCCAAAGACCGTCAAATAAAGCAAATTAATAGGTTGTAAGATTATTGGAGTTCCTGTTATAGCAGAAAATCTCTGATATAGATTAAACATAAGTGATTTTTAGAGATTTGCTGGTGGCTCAGACAGTAAAGAATCTGCCTGCAATATAGGAGACCTGAGTTTGATCCCTGGGTAGGGAAGATTCCTGGAGAAGGGAATGACTGCCCACTCCAGTATTCCATGGACAGAGGAGCCTGGCGAGCTACAGTCCATAGGGTCTCAAAGAGTTAGTTTAGACATGACTGGCAACTGAGCACACACGGATTTAAGCCCTCTGGATGATATATGTGATTGCCCTCTACTGGACTGTGGTTTTATTATCTTTGAACCAAGAGCAGTCTCACAGTTGACATTTATATACATAAATGTCAATTGTTTTATATATATATATAAGTGAGTCACTTTGCTGTACCCCGAAACTAAAACAAGATTGTTAATCAACTATAACCCAGTATAAAATAAAAACTTTAAAAATATATAATACCTACATTTTGTGTATACACAATGGAACTTTACTCAGCCGTATAAAAAATAATGCCATTGCAGTTATACTGATGGACCTAGAGATTATCATACTATGCAAGTCAGAAAGAGAAAGACAAATAGCATATGAAGTCTAAAATATGATCCAAATGAACTTATCTATGAAACAGGAGCAGACTCACAGAGAACAGACTTGTGGTTACCAAAGGGAGGGGAACAGGGGAGGGTTTGGGATTAGCAGGGGCAAACTATTATGTATAGAATGGATAAACAACAAAGTCCCATTGTCTGCTGTATAGCACAGGGAACAATAGTCAATATCCTATAATAAACCATAATGGAAAAGAATATGAAAAAGAATATATATAATGCATATAGAATGTGTGCATGTATGTGTGTGTGTGTAAAACTGAATCACTTTGCTATACACCAGAAACTAACACAAATTTGTACATTAACTACATTTCAATTAAAATGTATCTATATGTACTTTAAAAAAGACAACTGACTTGAGAATATAGTTTTGTTAAAAAATGGGTCAAAGATAGATATTATCTCCAACTCCCCCCAAAATTTACCACTAGCAGACATTTTCTAATAGTCTACTTATTTTTTTAATCATGACTGTATGTAGTAAATTAATCTCACTGTTACCCAGGGCTGCAGATTTCAGATAATTTACCCTAATAAGCACACACTAGCTGCTTCGTTCTAGCTCCTTCTGATAACCTGTAGAGAAAATGTTTAGCTAATGCTTCTATTTTTACTGGGCAGAGTGAAATCATCACCTATAATGGCTACCCCAGTGAGGAGTACGAAGTAACCACTCAAGACAGGTACATACTCAGCATCAACAGGATTCCCCATGGGCGAAAAGACACTAGGATCACAGGTACAAGACATGTCTATCTTGAGAAGGAGAACTGCACATGGCTAAAATTTAGTACTGGCTGTTCACTAAGATAGTGACTGATTTATCAAAATTGATTTGAATTTTGGATTAGTTTTTATATAGTTAACAAGAAGTCTCATTGTATTCCAATTCTCTGAAGGCAGGCAAGAACTGAAAATTACAAAGGGCAGGACTGATCTAGTTGACTGCTGCCAGACTTTCTTCTTAGGGAGTCAATGTGGACTCCATTATGTCAGCTCGTTACTTATATCTCATGTAAGAACTTGCTGTAGTCCCATAAAGTGGATTTCCACATTGTTGGAAAGGGACTGAGTATACACGTCAATCCAATCACCCAATTTCTCCCACACAACCCCCTTTCTCCCTAGATATCCATTTATTTGTTCTCTACATCTGTGTCTCTATTTCTGCTTTGTAAATAACACTACCTTTGTGGCAGAAAGTGAAGAGGAACTAAAAAGCCTCTTGATGAAAGTGAAAGAGGAGAGTGGAAAAGTTGACCTAAAGCTCAACATTCAGAAAACTAAGATCATGGCATCTGGTCCCGTCACTTCATGGCAAACAGATGGGGAAACAGTGTCAAATTTTATTTTTCTGGGCTCCAAAATCACTGCAGATGGTGACTGCAGCCATGAAATTAAAAGACACTTACTCCTTGGAAGGAAGGTTATGACCAATCTAGATAGCATAATGAAAAGCAGAGACATTACTTTGTCAACAAAGGTCCGTCTAGTCAAGGCTATGGTTTTTGCAGTAGTCATGTATGGATGTGAGAGTTGGTCTATAAAGAAAGCTGAGCACCGAAGAATTGATGCTTTTGAACTGTGGTGTTGGAGAAGACTCTTGAGAGTCCCTTGGACTGCAAGCAGATCCAACCAGTCCCTCCTAAAGGAGATCAGTCCTGGGTGTTCATTGGAAAGACTGATATTGAAGCTGAAACTCCAATACTTTGGCCACCTCATGCAAAGAGTTGACTCATTAGAAAAGACCCTGATGCTGGGAAGGATTGGAGGCAGGAGGAGAAGGGGACGACAGAGGATGAGATGGCTGGATCGCATCACCAACTCAATGGACATGGGTTTGGGTAGACTCTAGGAGTTGGTGATGGACAGGGAGGCCTGGAGTGCTGCAATTCATGGAGTTGCAAAGAGTCAGACATGACTGAGCAACTGAACTGAACTGAACTGATACCATTTTTCTAGATTCCATATATATGTGCTAATATATGATATTTGTTTTTCTTTTTCTGACTTCACTCTGTATGATGCTCTGTAGGTCCATCCACATCTCTACAAATGACCCAATTTCATTCCTTTACATCATGGCTGAGATATATTCCGTTGTATACATGTACCACATCTTCTTTATCTATTCCTCTGTTGATGAACGTCTAGGTTCCTTCCATGTCCTGGCTATTACAAACAGTGCTGCTATGTATCGTTTTGAAGATAAGTGTGTGCTTATCTTCTGAGGAGGAAGAGAGAAGAGTAAGCAAAGTATCTGCAAAGGCTCAGTGGTCTTTATTTACCAAATCATTTACTGTGATCTCTCTGCTTTATCTCATCTCCCGTCCACATTCAGAGGCAGCTAAAATCATGTTGCTTAAGAATTCAAGAGTTTCAAAATGAAAAATGGGAGTACGACATGGGTAGGATTACTATATAAAATATGAGCTACCCAGTTAAAATTGAATTTCAGATAAAGAGCAGATGAGTCTTTCAAAAGTCTCATTTCATGATATACTTATATTAAAAAACTAGTTCATTGTTAACATATTATGGGTCTCTTTTTTGGTTTTGGTTTTTTCCAGTGTGTGTGTGTGTGTGTGTGTGTGTGTGTGTGTGTGATTCTCATGTTTCTGAGATGCTTTAGTTGTTATAAATTTCTTTCTCTGCCTTCTTGCCTCCCTCTAGGTGCCCGACCAGTTGTATATATGCAGCATGCCCTGTTTTCAGACAATGCCTCCTGGCTTGAGAATTTTGCCAACGGCAGCCTTGGATTCCTTCTAGCTGATGCTGGTTATGATGTGTGGATGGGAAACAGTCGGGGGAACACTTGGTCAAGAAGACACAAAACACTCTCAGTGAATGAAGAGAAATTCTGGGCCTTTAGGTAAACTGTATCTTAGAAAGACCAAGAACACAATTTGAGACAAGTCCTTTAAATATAATAGTGTGGATGGTATAAATAATAATGTATGATACTTGGAGTCACACAGCTCCTTGCGACCTCTACTAACATCTCAAAGGAGATAAACAGCAGGAAGCTCTGATTTACACTCATTCTCAGACAAATGAATTATCATTTCAACAAGGTCATTTTAACATACGTTTCTATCCAATACAAAGTAGTCTCAAACGACAGCTTAGAAAATTCATGGAACAACGTATGCATTCATTCAGCCAATATTTATTGAGTGCCTATTCTATGCACGGTTCTAGTCCCTGAGCATTCAAGAGTAAACAATCCTCCACCTTCACGAAGCTTCTATTTTTATCCTAGTGATGTTATTACCATTTTTTTTCTCTTGGACTGTCAATTAGTTTCGCAAAGATGATGTAATCAGTACTATATTTTTACCTACAGGAACTGTGGTTGAGAATGTATAGAACACCATTTTCAGGAAAACTCTAATATGAGATCTTTACAACCTTGTTAATAGGCAATAGGAAAGAATATTTTGATACGCTGACTACTTGCTTTAATGAAAGCGTTTTCTGCTGTCATCAGAGAACAGGCCGATGCCTGCAGCGAGCATCCTTTCTCAGGCTTAAACTCCCTGGTTGTTTGAAGCCTGCTGCTAGAACAGAACCATATTAATGACATATTCTATACCTTATTTCTGTACCTACTGACAAGTTGGAAGGAAAGGAAGAATAGGCCAGATTGTCAGGGTCAGAGCTTTTGCCCAGGGGCAAGCATCGGGAAATACGTTGTGCATCTGGTCTTTGGTTGGGAACTTGCAGCTTGTTTATTGTATGGCATCACAACGATTCTCTTATACTGGAAAGTACCAATCTATATTTCCTCTCATGTTGTTTTAATAAGCAGGCCCTTAGTTTGTAACTCAACCATATATTGTTTAGACATTTCTTGTTCTCTCAACATTTGTATCAATGTTGGCTGAACCAGAACTACAGGATTTTGGTATATATTGGATATAACCATATATGGACAGAAATAATAATAGCAACATCTGATTGAAGGCCTAATTGCTGCTAGAGTCACTCCTTTAATACGACCCAGCCCCCATAGCTCCCCTGCCATATAGCACTATCGTGCTCATTTTACCGATGATGAAACTTCAGCTCAGAGCATTTAAGTAACTTAGGGAAAGCTACTCAGCTAGTACATGGTACAATAATGATTTACAACCACTTCCATTTCAAAATCTCGGTGTTAAATGGTCCTAAGCATCTTGAAGTTCCCTGGAAGAGACTGAACAGAGGTACGCAAACCAGGTAGGTAAAGGGCAGCAAGAGAAATGCAAGAGAAGGGAGTGAAGAGGAAGGATGACAAGACTGAATTTCAGAAAATGCAGCATACACAAGCCTCGAAACCATTGCTGCTGTTAGAAAGGAACACATATAAGTGCAACAAACAGAAACCACAATAGCCTACATGCAACGGGATGAACAATGAAACACAGATGAAGCAAGTGGACAGCAAGAAATTCTGTCTATAAAAAATAAATGACCAAGTGCTCTGTTTTGAACTTAGTTGCAAATATTTATAAGGTCCTGTTTTATTTTTCAGCTTTCACGAAATGGCCAAATATGATCTGCCTGGAATAATAGACTTCATTGTAAATAAAACTGGTCAGCAGAAGTTGTATTTCGTTGGATATTCGCTTGGTACTACAATAGGTATGTTTACAAGGGTCAACAGTTTTACAAGGGTCAGAGCCATGCAAGAGTTCACCTTTGAATCAGGAACAGAGTCACTGTTTTACATTTACAGTGTCCTTAATTATATGTCCTATGATGGGACTGTAACTCTAGTGGCTGTGAACCTGAATTCCAGAGACTGTGAGTTTGTAGGAAGAATCTTTCATCCGTTTCCGGTCACTGCAGCACATTTGTAATGGTGATGTAATTTGCCAGGAATTCCAAAGAAATATTTCCAAAGACAGAGTCTCTAGATCTCCTCCAGGCTGAAAAAGAAAAGCCAAATGGCATGAAATATCCCTGAAGAATGTTAAATACACATCAATCATACCTTCCTCACAATCCACATGGGATTTTAAAAAATAAAAAAGAGGGGCTTATGTTCATATTTGAACAAATTTCAAAAGATACAGTAAAGTTTTCTTTGTGAATCAGAACATAAAAACTTACTATAGTAAGTAAATTGGGCTTATACATTTAGTGTATGATTCATGGGTGGCGCTAGTGGTAAAGAACCTGCCTGCCAGTGCAGGAGACATAAGAGACACAGATTTGATCCCTAGCTCAGGAAGAGCCCCTGGAAGAGGAAACAGCCACCCACTCCTTCCTCCTTCAGTATTCTTGCCTGGAAAATCCCATGAACAGAGGAGCCTGGAGGGCTACAGTCCATAGGGTCACAACGAGTTGGACATGGCTGAAGTGACTTAGCACACAATTAACTGTAAGCACTGTATAGGAAGTTTTTCAATAGTCCAAGAAATGTACTTTGAATGTATACTTCTTAATGGTTTCCCAGATTTTTCAAAAAAGAAATCAATGATCTAGCTCCAAATAAAAATTTAAAAACTCTACACTACTAAAAATATGAATTTGTTATCAATCTTCCACTAAAATTTCTAATTTTAAGAGACTGGGTTAAATGAAAATGCACTCTTAGTTTGGGTGAAACTGTGAGAGATAATAAATAATCCTACATTACCACTATTATCATCAAGAACAAATATGTAATTACCAGTATTTTATACTGATAAAGTGAAAATGAAAGTTGCTCAGTCGTGTCTGACTCTTTGTAACTCCATGGACTATACAGTCCATGCAATTCTCCAGGCCAGAATACTGGAGTGGGTAGCCTTTCCCTTCTCCAGGGGATCTTCCCAACCCAGGATCAAACCCAAGTCTTCTGCATTTCAGGCAGATTCTTCACCAGCTGAGCCACAAGGGAAGCCCATTTATACTGATAGCCAGCTTACAAATTTAGGAGAGGCTGTGAGGCTGAGCATTGTTTCTCAGGTGGCGCTGCTGCTGCTACGTCACTTCAGTCCTGTCCGACTCTGTGCAACCCCATAGACAGCCGCCTACCAGGCTCCCCAGTCCCTGGGATTCTCCAGGCAAGAGTACTGGAGTGGGGTGCCATTGCCTTCTCCGCCAGGTGGCGCTAGTGGCAAAGAACCCACCTGCCAGTGCAGGAGACATTAGAGACCCGCGTTTGATCCCTGGATCAGGAAGATCCCCTGGAGAAAGGCATTGCAACCCACTCCAATATTCCTGCCTGGAGACCCATGGACAGAGGGTCCTGGCTGGCTACAGTCCATAAGGTTGCAAAGAATCAGACACAACTGAAGCAACTTAGCTTGCAGCATATAAGTATTAGAATATACTAAAGGAGTATCGAAGAACTAGTAAGAGGACCCTATCCTCCAACCAAAACAAAACAAAACAAACAAAAAAAAACCCCTGCCACTAACAGGAACATAAACATACCATAATTGCTAACACTTAGAAGCATTTTCTATGTTTAGGGCTTTTCATTCAGTACCTTTCCTACAATATCCCTCTCTAAGATTTAGAACAAGCCTACTACTATTATTCCCATATCATAGAAAAGAAAACAGAAGTGCAAAGAAATTAAGTGGCTCCTTCATGATCTCTTAACACATTAGAGATGGCACATAAAATTCACACCAGCTCACCTTGACTTCACTGATGGGGTGCTTGGGTGCTGTGGAGAGATTGTATTGACAAGGATGATATGAGTGTGGCTAAAAAAGTAGGTAAGACTTAGATATGCTCTTATATCTGATTGGCAAAGAAAATAGTCAGTTTGATTATTAGGGCTCTGTGTTGCATTTCGAGTATGACATTTTTCAGTGACCATGACTTGCATCCTGGGCAGAGAAATTTCTATTATGTGGGAAGGACCCATTCTTCACAGGACATTTAACAAGCCAGGCCTAGCCCATTAAATACCACAAGGAGGAGGACTCTCCAGCCAGCGTGGCCATCAAAAACTCACCTCTGCACATTTTGAGACATCTTCTAGGGGGAGCTATTATGCCTGTTTCAGTCTGTATCATGCCCAGCCAGCTCCTTTTCTGGTTAAGACAGTTTCAATATTTCAACAAGAAATTCAGAAAAAAACAAAAAACTTCTGCTATGGCTTCATGCGCATGTGTGCGCGTGCACACACACACACACACACACACACACACACACACACACACACACACAATGGAGGGGGGCCCAGGAAAGCACAACAAGGAACCAAAACAAAGAGATCCTCCACATAGACTTTCCTGTGTGGGGCCGAGCCCCACCACCTTCACCCTCATATTGCTAGATACAAATGCAATGGTGTTGCTTTATAAATGGAGACGCTTGTTCCTTACTGGGACCAGGTGGACCTTTTGGAAGCAGAAACGATTCTGGAGGTTTGGTAAGCATCCAATGAAGCACTGGGAGCAATGCAATCTCATTACACTGTGAGAAAGAAAAATTGTGCAATAGCTGTGTGTGTGTGTGTGTGTGTGTGTGTGTGTGTGTGTGTGTGTGCGCTCAGTCATGTCCAACTCTTTGTAACCCCACAGGCTGGATCTGCCAGGCTCCTCTGTCAATGAGATTTCCCCAGCAAGAATACTGGAGTGGGTTGCCATTTCCTCCTCCAGAACAGCTAGATGGTGAGGCATAAAGAGCTGATTGATTCGCCTCCTGCAGACTGATCATTTCTTTCTGGAGGTTCTGTGACTCACTTTGTCATCTCGGAGTTGGGGTACAGTGACAGTACTGCCAATACTTAGCCCCCGCTCGGTAGGGGTTGAGTGCATCCTCAGTTTACTCGGCAGGAGTTACCTCAGCAGGTTATCCTTAACTTTCCCCAACCAAGTTAAACTGTCCAGAATAAGAAAAAAATGAAGGTTTGAGAGGAGACAGGGCTGATGATAGATTAACTTTGCAGAATAACTCAGAAGAGTTGCCCAATCAATCCCCCATGATTGCTGCAGTAGAATAAAATGAAAAAGGAGAGCTTCACTTTTGTTAGTAGAAACATTGTATCACTACTCCTAACTTTTATGAGATTGTCTTATCTCCTGTTCTCTTAGGATTTGTAGCCTTTGCCACCATGCCTGAACTGGCACAAAGAATCAAAATGAATTTTGCCTTGGGTCCTGTGGTCTCCTTCAAATATCCCACGAGCATTTTTACCAGATTTTTTGAACTTCCAAGTTCTGCCATCAAGGTAAGTTCTATTTTTGCACAGTGTTTATGAGGATCGCCTTTTGAATGATCATTTCAGTTCAGTTCAGTTGTTTAGTAGTGTCCGACTCTTTGTGACCCCATGAACCGCAGCACACCAGACCTCCCGGTCCATCAGCAACTCCCAGAGTCCACCCAAACCCATGCCCATCGACTCATTGATGCCATCCAGCCATCTCTTCCTCTGTCTTCCCCTTCTCCTCTTGCCCTCAATCCTTCCCAGCATCAGGGCCTTTTCTAATGAGTCAACTCTTCACATCAGGTGACCAAAGGATTGGAGTTTCAGCTTCAACATCAGTCTTTCCAATGAACACCCAGGACTGATCTCCTTTAGGATGGACTGTTGGATCTCCTTGCAGTCCAAGGGACTCTCAAGAGTCTTTTCCAACACCACAGTTCAAAAGCATCAATTCTTCGGCGCTCAGCTTTCTTTATAGTCCAACTCTCACATCCATAAATGACCACTGGAAAAACCATAGCCTTGACTAGATGGACCTTTGTTGGCAAAGTAATATCTCTTCATTTTAATATGCTGTCTAGGTTTTACTCCTTTCCTTCCAAGAGTAAGCGTCTTTTAATTTCATGGCTGCAATCACCATCCACAGTGATTTTGGAGCCCAAAAAAATAAACTCTGACACTGTTTCCACTGTTTCCCCATTTTTCTGCCACGAGGTGATGGGAATGAAAGCCATGATCTTAGTTTCCTGAATGTTGAGTTTTAAGCCAACTTCTTCACTCTCCTCTTTCACTTTCATCAAGAGTATCTTTAGTTCTTCTTCATTTTCTGCCATAATGGTGGTGTTATCTGCATATCTGAGATTATTGAAATTTCTCCCGGTAATCTTAATTCCAGCTTGTGCTTCCTCCAGTCCAGCATTTCTCATGATGTACTTTGCATATAAGTTAAATAAGCAGGGTGACAATATACAGCCTCAGCGTACTCCTTTTCCTATTTAGAACCAGTCTCTTGTTCTATGTCCAGCTCTAACTGTTGCTTCCTGACCTGTATACAGGTTTCTCAAGAGGCAGGTCAGGTGGTCTGGTATTCCCATCTCTTTCAGAATTTTCCACAGTTTATTGTGATCCATGCAGTCAAAGGCTTTGGCATAGTCAATAAAGCAGAAATAGATGTTTTTCTGGTACTCTCTTGTTTTTCTGATGATTCATCGGATGTTGGCAATTTGATCTCTGGTTCCTCTGCCTTTTCTAAAACCAGCTTGAACATCTGGAAGTTCAGGGTTCACGTATTGCTGAAGCCTGGCTTGAAGAATTTTGAGCATTACTTTACTAGCGTGTGAGATGAGTGCAATTGTGCTGTAGTTTGAGCGTTCTTTGGCATTGCCTTTCTTTGGGATAGGAATGAAAACTGACCTTTTCCAGTCCTGTGGCCACTGATGAGTTTTCCATATTTGCTGACATATTGAGTGCAGCACTTTCACAGTGTCATCTTTCAGGATTTGAAATAGCTCAACTGGAATTCCATCACCTCCACTAGCTTTGTTTGTAGTGATGCTTCCTAAGGTCCACTTGCCTTTACATTCCAGAATGTCTGGCTCTAGGTGAGTGATCACACCATCATGATTATCTGGGCCATGAAGATCTTTTTTGTACAGTTCTTCTGTGTATTCTTGCCAGCTCTTCTTGCCACTTCTTCTGTTAGGTCCCTACCATTTCTGTCCTTTGTTGAGCCTATCTTTGCATGAAATTTTCCCTTGGTATCTCCAATTTTCTTGAAGAGATCTCAAGTCTTTCCTATTTAATTATTTTCCTCTATTTCTTTGCATTGATCACTGAGGAAGGCTTTCTTATCTCTCCTTGCTATTTTTGGAACTCTGCATTCAAATGGGTGTATCCTTCCTTTTCTCCTTTGCTTTTCACTTCCTATCTTTTCACAGCTATTTGTAAGGCCTCCTCAGACAGCCATTTTGCTTTTCTGCATTTCTTTTTCTTGGGGATGGTCTTGATTCCTGTCTCCTGTTCAATGTCATGAACCTCCATCCATAGTTCATCAGGCACTCTGTCTATCAGATCTAGTCCTTTAAATCCATTTCTCACTTCCACTGTATAGTCATAAGGGATTTGATTTAGGTCATACCTGAATGATCTAGTGGTTTTCTCCACTTTCTTCAATTTCATTCTGAATTTGGCAATAAAGAATTCATGATCTGAGCCACAGTCAGCTCCTGGTCTTGTTTTTGCTGACTGTATAGAGCTTCTCCATCTTTGGCTGCAAAGAATATAATCAATCTGACTTCGGTGTCGACCATCTGGTGATGTCCATGTGTAGAGTCTTCTCTTGTGTTGTTGGAAGAGGGTGTTTGCTATGACCAGTGCATTCTCTTGGCAGAACTCTATTAGCCTTTGCCCTGCTTCATTCTGTACTCTAAAGCTGAATTTGCCTGTTACTCCAGGTGTTTCCTGACTGCCTACTTTCACATTCCAGTCCCCTATAATGAAAAGGACATCTTTTTTGGGTGTTAGTTCTAGAAGGTCTTGTAGGTCTTCATAGAACTGTTCAACTTCAGCTTCTTCGGCATTACTGTTCGGGGCCAATTACTGTGATGTTGAATGGTTTGCCTTGGAAACGAACAGAGATCATTCTGTCATTTTTGAGATTGCATCTAAGTACTGCATTTTGGACTCTTTTGTTGACTATGATGGCTACTCCATTTCTTCCAAGGGATTCTTGCCCACAGTAGTAGATATAATGGTCATCTGAGTTAAATTCACCAATTCCAGTCCATCTTAGTTCACTGATTCCTCTCCTAGAATGTTGATTTTCACTCTTGTCATCTCCTGTTTGACCACTTCCAATTTGCCTTGATTCATGGACATGACATTCCAGGTTCCTATGCAATATTGCTCTTATTATTTGAAAGTCTACTATGAAACAAAAGTAGGATATTTTGAGGAAATCTGTAGATTCCAGACTCTGGGGTCAGGTGCTGTGTGTGTGTGTGTGTGTCTACGTCACAGTGTCTATAGCTGTCATGTACAATTCACTATACTCAGTTATTAACAGACCTGAGTATAAGTCAGAATTTCCAACTGAGCTGACTGCTATGGCAGTTTCCTTGTTCTGTTCTTGTTCCACTGGGCATGTCAATGAATTCACAGTGCTCAAATGGAAGACATTTTTCAATTTGATCACTGATGTCCTTGACTTTGATGTTAGATAAGCTGAAATAATATACCTCTTTCCATATGGGAGTTTGCTTCAGTTTACTAAAGCTAAAATGCCAATGCCTAAATGTTTTACAGCTTAATTATTCATTCAACTGTTTATTGGGTATTTTCCAATGGTTGGAAAACAGGTTTGATGGTCAATTGTGAATTTAAGATTTTATCCATTAAAAGTTTTCTCTGTTTGCTTTTTGTTTCTCTAAAAAGCTCACTGACTAGTATTTTATCAAGGTTGCCCCTTAAATGTGAATTGAAGGATAAAATAAGTTGTGGCCAAAATGAGATCAAGGAGACAAGTCAGGATATCAACAATTCATTTTTAAGATGAGGTCCTGGTTTGTGTTGGAGAGGTAGGAATGGGAAAAAAGGATTTGTGAGTTAACACAAGAAAGAACTTTCATGAGCCCTAATGATTGATTTGATAGTGGGTTTTTGGTATTGTTTAATAAACTTAGTTCTAGGAGGTCTTCTAGGTCTTCACAGAACTGATCGACTTGAGCTTCTCTACCATCTTGAGGTGGTAGAGGCATAGATTTGAATTTCTGTGACGTTGAATGGCTTGCCTTGAAAACGAACGGAGATCACTCTGGCGTTTTTGAGACTGCACCCAAGTACTGCATTTTGGACTCTTTTGTTGACGATGAGGACTACTCCGTTTCTTCTGTGGGATTCTTGCTCACAGCAGTAGATGTCATGGTCATTTGAGTTAAACTCATCCATTCCCTTTCATTTTAGTTCACTGATTCTTAAGATATCAGTGTTTCTTCTTACCATCTCCTGCTTGACCACATCCAATTTTCCTTGATTTATTGATCTAACATTCCAGGTTCCTATGCAATACTGTTTTCGGGGTCATATCTTTTTGTTCTTTTATACAGTTCATGAGGTTCTTACTGCAAGTATATGGAGTGATTTGCCATTCCCTCCTCCAGTGGATCATGTTTTATGAGGAAAGACTAGAGATCTCTTCAGGAAATCAGAGATATCAAGGGAACATTTCGCCCAAAGATAGGTACAATAAAGGACAGACGCAGTAGAGACCTAGCAGACGTTGAAGAGATTAAGAAGAGATGGAAAGAAAACATGGAAGAACCATAGAACAAAGATCTTAATGAACTGGGTTACTACGATGGTGTGGTCATTCACCCAGAGCCAGACATTCTGGAGTGCGAAGTTAAGTGGGCCTTGGGAATCACTGATGTTAGTAAAGCTAATGGATGCAAAGGAATTCCAGCAGAACTATTCAAAACCCTAAAGGATAATGCCATCAAGGTGTCACATTCAATATGTCAGCAAATCTGGATGACCCAGCAGTGGCCATAGGACTGGAAAAGATCAGTCCTCATCTCAATCCCCAAGAAGAGTAGTACTAAAGGATATGCTAACCACCAGACAACTGTACTTATTTCTCATGCTCATAAGGTCATGATTAAAATATTGCATGCCAGGCTTCAGTGTTATATGAACCAAGAACTTCCAAATGTCCAAGCTGGGTTTAGAAAAGAAAAAGAAACCGGAAGTCAAATTTCCAGCATTCACAGAATCATAGAGAAAGCAAGGGAATTCCAGAAAAAACATCTACCTCTGTTTCATCAACTATGCTAAAGCCTTTGACTTTCATAACAAACTGTGGAAAGCTCTTAAGGAGATGAGAATACCAAACCATCTTACCTGTCTTCTGAGAAACCTGTATGTGGGTTGAGAAGCAAAAGTTAGAACCCTGTATGGAACAGGTGATTGATTCAAAATTAAGAAAGTAGTGTGACAAGGCTGTCTGTTGTCATTCTGTTTGCTTAACCTATACACTGAGCACATCATAAGAAATGCCGGGCTGGATGAGCTACAAGCTGGAATTAAGATATGTGAGAGAAACATGAACAACCTCAGATATGCGAATGCTACCACTCTAATAGCAGGAAGTGAAGAGGAACTAAAGAGTCTCTTGATGAGAGTGAAGGAGGAGAGTAAAAGAGATGGCTTGAAACTAATATTAAAAAAACTAAGATCATGGGATCCAGTCCCATTACTTCTTGGCAAATAGAAGGGGAAAAGGTGGAAGTAGTGACAGATTTCCTCTTCTTGGGTTCTAAAATCACTACAGATGGTGACCTCAGCCATGAAATCAAAAGGTGATTGCTTCTTGGCAAGAAAGCTGTGACAAATCTAGACATGTGTTGAAAAGCAGAGACATCATTCTGCCAACAAAGATCCATATAGTCAAGGCTATGGTCTTCCCAGTGGTCATGTACGGTTGTGAGAGCTGGACTGTAAAGAAGTCAGAGTGCCAAAGAATTGGTTCCCTCCAACTGTGGTGCTAGAGAAGACTCCTGAAAGTCACTTGGACACCAAGGAGATCAAACCAGTCAATCTTAAGGGAAATCAACCCTGAATATTTGTTGGAAGTACTGATGCTAAGGCTGAAGCTCCAATATTCTGGCCATCTGATGTGAACAGTCAACTCATTGGAAAAATCCCTGATACTGAGAAAGATTGAGAGTAGGAGAAGAGGGTGTCAAAGAATGAAATGGCTGTATGGACATGAACTGATGCAACGGACATGAATTTGAGCAAACTTCGGGAGATGGTGAGGAACAGGGAGGCCTAGTGTGCTGCAGTCCATGGGGTCTCAAAGAGTCAGACATGACTGGGCAACTGAACAACAGCAACAATAAACTTAGGAATTCCCAGGTGGCTCAGTGATAAAGAATCCACCTGCCAAGGCAGGAGATGCAAGAGATATGAGTTCAATTCCTGGGTCAAGAAGATCCCCTGGAGGAGGAAATGGCAGTTCACTCCAGGAGTCTTGCTGGGAAAATTCCATGGACAGGGGAGCCTAGAAAGCTATGGAGTTGCAAAGAGTGGGACACAACTGAATGACTGAGTACAATAAGCTTAAGTAATGTAACTTCCCTTTAGTGTGATTGATAGTTCTATTTCAAAATGTGTTGGTATCCATTAGTTTGGGATGTCTCCTACATTGGGGCAGAGTTAAGCAGGCAAACTAGTTAAAGTAAATCCAGAGATAGATACATCTATCACTAAGTATACCTATTTTGCCTATGTATTGCTTTGCCTATGTAGGTCAGGTCTGAGGTACGTATTGTCCCTGATTTATCTCAGTTTCTAATTCCCTATTGTCAAACTTTCTGCCACTTTAAGTCCCAATCTCCACTCCTACCCCTTCATAATATCTGTTGCCCCTAGAAGCTCCAGTCGTTCCATCAGAGATCCCCACCCAAGCTTGCTTTTCTAGACTCTAGAAGTTTTAATCATGCTGTCGCCCATGACATCATTTTCTTCTATCCAATGGCACCCTCCCTTCAGTACACCATCCTCTACTTTTCAGCATGAAAGTTAAGCACTCTGGTACACTACCAGAAAAGTGACGTGTACATGGGTAATCCCTGCTTTTCTTTCCTAATCAAGGCAATGTTTGACCTTAGAGGAGAAACTGTTCTACTTCTCTTGCCAGTTAATGAGAAATATAGGCAATCACTGGTTGGACAGATTTCAGGGAGCTTTCACAATGGACAAATTAGCTAATTTGGGGCTCAAGATCTTTGCTACCATCTCCTTGTAAACTATGTTTGATGATATTCCCTAGGTAAAGACTGATTTATAAATAGTTACTTTTCCCAAATAACTTAGTCTCCTTGAGCAAAACAGGAAACATTTATATGAATATAAATAGATTCCTAACAATTCTCATTCTGGGGGTGAAGGGAATGTCAAAAATTCTGAAAATGATTCTTTTTTTTTTTATTGTTTTTGCCATACAGTGTCATGATATCACCATGGGTTTACATATGCTTCCCCTCCAGAACCCCCCTCCCTCCTCCCTCCCCCCTGGGAAATCTCGTTGCACCAGCCCCGAGCATCAATCCTGGGCTGGCGATTGATTAGACATATGATAATTAACTTGTTTCAATGCCCTTCTCCCATATCATCCCACCCTTACCCTCATCCACAAAGTCCACGAGTCTATTCTATACATCTGCGTTCCTTTTGCTGTCTCGCATGTTGGGTTCTCGTTACCGTCTTTCTAAATTCCATATATATGTGTAAACAACTGTATTGTTGTTTTTGCTTCTGGCTTACTTCACTCTGGATAATGGGCTCCAGTTTCGTCCATCTGAGTAGAATTGCTTCAAATGAATTTTTTTTTTAATGCTGAGTAATATTCCATTGTGTATATGTACCACAGCTTTCTT
>ML664183.1:15846062-15994591 GCA_007570785.1 Antilocapra americana | reverse complement strand
CATATGGCAGGACTATTTGCAGCTTTTTAAGGAACCTCCACACTGTTTTCCATAGTGGCTGTACTAGTTTGCGTTCCCACCAACAGTGTAAGAGGGTTCCCTTTTCTTCACATCCTCTCCAGCATTTGCTGCTTGTAGACTTTTGGATGGCAGCCATTCTGACTGGTGTAAAGTGGTACCTCATTGTGGTTTTGATTTGCATTTCTCTAATAATGAGTGATGTTGAACATTTTTTCATGTGTTTGTTAGCCACCAGAAACTATAAAACTCCTAGAGGATAACATAGGCAAAACACTCTCTGCTATAACCCAAAGCGGGATACTCCATGACCCACCTCCCAGAATATTGGAAATAAAAACACGAATAAACAAATGGAACCTAATTAAAATTAAAAGCTTTTGCACAACAAAGGAAACTATAAGCAAGGTGAAAAGACAGCCTTCAGAATGGGAGAAAATAATAGCCAATGAAGCAACGGACAAACAATTAATCTCAAAAATATACAAGCAACTCCTGCAGCTCCATTCTAGAAAAATAAACAACCCAATTAAAAAGTGGGCCAAAGAACTTAACAGACATTTCTCCAAAGAAGATATAAAAATGGCTAACAAACACATGAAAATGATTCTTGAAAAAATATTTTTTATTTTTTACAGAAGTTTTTTGGTACCAAAGGTTTCTTTATAGAAGAAAATATAGGGAAGTCACCGTCTATCAAAATCTGCAACAATAAAATATTACGGGTGATATGCAGCGAATTTATGTCCTTATGGGCAGGATTCAACAAGAATAACATGAATATGGTATGTATAATGATCCTAGAGCCATTTGATGCTTTTTGAAATTCCAGCTTTCCTTTGGTTCTTCTTTTTGTTTTTTATTTTATTCATTTATTTTTGGCTGTCCTGGGTCTTTCTTGCTGTGCAGGCTTTCTCTGGTTGCGGGGAATGAGGGCTACTCTCTGGTTGAGGTGTGTGGGCTTCTCATTGTAGTGGCTTCTCTTGTTCTGGAGTACGGGTTCCAGGTATGCTGGCTTTAGTAGTGTGGTTCCTGGGCTCTAGAGCACAGGCTCAATAGTTGTGGTCCATGGGCTTAGTTGCTCCACGACATGTGGAATCTTCCCAGCTCAGGGATCAAACCTATGTCTTCTGCATTGGCAGGTGGGTTCTTTACCACTTAGCTCCCTTTGTTTCATTTTGATGTATCAATCATATTACATAAATTAATGCGGTATTCTAAACTCATTTTAAGGACAGAGATTCTCTATGCATAAATTAGATATTCAGTGGACCATGAATGTGAAGACTGAAGAAGAGACTAGGCAGCTTCATCCTTTCATCTCTGGTCAAATTTAAGATAATAGTTGTCCAACAATAGGTAGTGGTTTCACATGTTTGAAATTAGCCACCACTTACTATAACCAGCTTGATTTTATAATATAAAGCATTAAAAAATAAAATCCTAGAAAAGAAGCTTTAAACATATTCTGTGTGCCCTCGCTTGTCGGGTCACTTTAGCCTCAAATAAAATTCACCACTTGGAACATTTAAGACAGCATGGAAAGGAATAGAATGGGTTCTGCCTTGCCATTCTACTGCAATATTTGTTTATTCATTCTGAGCATAGTTATTATCTGCTTAAAGGCACAGTTTTTTCCTTGGGTGGTTATTGCTTCAATACGTTTTGTTTTGTTTTATCTTCAGAGCCGAATGGATGTGTATATGTCCCATGCTCCCACTGGATCATCAATACAGAACATCCTGCATATAAAACAGGTAGTGTCTTTGTCATGGAAAACCATTCCCCTTATTTTCTTTATATTTGAAAGGACAGAGTTAGCATGTTTGTTCTAAGAAGCTTAGCGGCTAGCTTCCATTTTACCTTTGTTACTATCTTTATAGTTGCATTTCCCTGGAATTTAAGAGAAAGAACAAGGTATAGGCAGACCAAGTAGGTCACATATATGAATCCCATTTTAAATAAGAGCTTGTAAAGTAGGTTCTGAGCTGAAACTAAACATAAACTGGGACAACCTCAGAAGAATTGAGCCTTCCCCAGAGAGAGAAATACCTGACATTTGATTTCCCTCAGTGAGTCTTGGTTTCTCACTAGCTTTTCCTTCAAACCAAGGAATTCATTGCCTCCCTTTCTCTTGATCTTCTTGTGCACACTATAAAAATAAATGGCTAAGTAAATATTAAATTTATTTATATTCTCTGGTGATGCAGAAGCCTTATTTTCTTCCCAGCATACAGTACTTTTCTAAGATTTGCTATTAACAATCGTAATTCTTATTCTGAATATTACTTTTCTGTAAAACATTTCATTCCAGCTTTACCATTCTAATGAATTCGGAGCTTATGACTGGGGAAGTGAAGCTGAAAACATGCATCACTACAATCAGGTGAGTTACTCAGATCAACCCTAGAAGGTTGGCTTTGAAAAATTATAATGATGAATTATTTGACAGTAAAAAGAATCCTAGGTGGCAATTGGTCACATTCACACTGGTAGACAGAGATTTTTCAAAGTGTATTTTAATTATTTATTTATTTCAAAAAATCTAAAAAATAAAAGAAGTATATATTAAGGAAACTAAATCATTAATAATCCCTCCACCCAGAGATAACTAGATGTATCAATATTTTGTTACATTTCTTCCAATCTCAACATCACTACTTTTCCACAACTTTCAATCTTGTTTTTCACTTATAGCAAAACATAACTAATGTTGCAGGAGAGGTTTTTAACATTATTTTAATGGCTGCATAATAATGAAAACTGTGTGATAAAAATTTATATAGTAAATGAATACATACTTCTTGATACCAACAGAAAAAAATAAAATTACACATAGAAGTTAAGAGCATTATCCACCTGTGGAGAGTTGAGTCTTAAGGCATCTTTTTCACTCTGACTTTACACACCATAATTTATATATTCATTTAGCCATCCTACATTTTTAATCAATGCTGTTGCCACCTTCCTTTTTTTCTAAGTCAGCGGCTGGGCTTCTCAATATGAACGTTAAATTAAATTTTTCCTTTATTTTCCCAAACCGATATACTTAAAGCCATGGGTGCAAACATAGGTCAATTAAATTGTTTCTGGACATCAAATGAGTCAATCAGACCAGTCAATTTCTCAGTTGTTGTTTAGTCAAAAAGTCATATCCGGCTCTTTTGTAACGCCATGGACATTAGCCTGCCAGGCTCCCCTGCCCATGGAGTTTACCAGGCAATAATACTGGAGTGGGTTGCCATTTCCTTCTACCGGGATCTTCTTCACCCAGGGATCGAACCCATGTTTCCCGTTTTGTCAGGCAGATTCTTTACTTCTGAGCCACCAGTCAGCTCAGTCGCTCAGTCATGTCCGACTCTTTTCGACCCCGTGAATCACAGCAGGCCAGGCCTCCCTGTCTGTCAACAACTCCCGGAATCTACCCAATCCGATGTCCATCAAGTCAGTGATGCCATCCAACCATCTCATCCTCTGTCTTCCCCTTCTCCTCCTGCCCCTAATCCTTCCAAGCATTCGGGTCTTTTCTAATGAGTCAATTCTCCTCATCAGATGACCAAAGTATTGGAGTTTCAGGTTCGACATCAATCCTTCCAATGAACATCCAGGACTGATCTCCTTTAGGATGGACTGGTTAGATATCCTTGCAGTCCAAGGGACTCTCAAGCGTCTTCTCCAACACCACAATTAAAAGCATCAATTCTTCGTCACTCAGCTTTCTTCAACATCCAACTCTCACATCCGTACATGACCACTGGAAAAACCATAGCCTTGACTAGATGGATCTTTGTTGACAAAGTAATGTCTCTGCTTTTAAATATGCTATCTATGTTGGTCATAACTTTCCTTCCAAGGAGTAAGCATCTTTTAATTTCATGGCTGGAATCACTGTCTGCAGTGATTTTGGAACCCCCAAAAATAAAGTCTGATATTGTTTCCACTGTTTTGCCATCTATTTGCCATGAAGTGATGGGACCAGATGCCACAATCTTAGTTTTCTGAATGTTGAGCCAACTTTTTCACTCTCTTCTTTCACTTTCATCAAGAGGCTTTTAAATTCCTCTTCACTTTCTGCCATAATGGTCATGTCATCTGTGAATCTGAGGTTATTGATATTTCTCCCGGCAATCTTGATGCCAGCTTGTGCTTCTTCCAGCCCAGCATTTTTCATGATGTACTCTGCCTATAAGTTAAATAAGCAGGGTGACAATATATAGCCTAGACGTACTCTTTTTCCTATTTGGAACCAGTCTCTTGTTCCATGTCCAATTCTAACTGTTGCTTCCTGACCTGTATACAGGTTTCTCAAGAGGCAGGTCAGACAGATGGTCTGGTATTCCCATCTCTTTCAGAATTTTCCACAGTTTATTGTGATCCACACAGTCAAAGGCTTTGGCATAGTCAATAAAGCAGAAATAGATGTTTTTCTGGTACTCTCTTGCTTTTTCGATGATCCAGTGGATGTTGGCAATTTGATCTCTGGTTCCTCTGCCTTTTCTAAAACCAGCTTGAACATCTGGAAGTTCATAGTTCACATATTGCTGAAGCCTGACTTGGAGAATTTTGAGCATTACTTTGCTAGCGTGTGAGATGAGTGCAATGGTGAAGTAGTTCAAGCATTCTTTGGCATTTCCTTTCTTTGGGATAGGAATGAAAACTGACCTTTTCCAGTCCTGTGGCCACTGATGAGTTTTCCAAATTTGTTGACATACTGAGTGCAGCAGTTTCACAGCATCATCTTTCAGGATTTGAAATAGCTCAACTGGAATTCCATCAACTTCACTAGCTTTGCTCATAGTGATGCTTTCTAAGGCCCTCTTGACTTCACATTCCAGAATGTCTGGCTCTAGGTGAGTGATCACACCATCGTAATTACCTGGGTTGTAAAGATCTTTTTTGTGTAGTTCTTCTGTATATTCTTGCCACCTCTTCTTAATATCTTGTGCTTCTGTTAGGTCCCTACCATTTCTGTTCTTTATTGAGCCTATCTCTGCATGAAATGTTCCCTTGGTATCTCGGATTTTCTTGAAGAGATCTCTAGTCTTTCCCATTCTATTGTTTTCCTCTGTTTCTTTGCATTGATTGTGAAGGAAGGCTTTCTTATCTCTCGCTGCTATTTTTGGAACTCTGCATTCAGATGAGAATATCTTTCCTATTCTCCTTTGCTTTTCGCTTCTCTTCTTTTCACAGCTGTTAGTAAGGCCTCCTCAGACAACCATTTTGCTTTATTTAATTGTTAGGGAAATGAATCTACTGCTCCTAAAACAATGAGCATGGTGTATAATTATTACTTTTTATTATTTTTAATCAGCATGATTAAGATGTGATTTACATACAGTATAAGTCACTGATTTTACATGTTCAACTCAGTGTTTCAACAAATATATTCATTCATGTAACCACATCACAAGCAAGATATTGCACATTTTCATTACCCACAGAAGTTTTCTCCTGTTCCTCAGACAATATAAATTCACAGATGCATATATTTGCAAATACTTAGAAAAAGGCCAAATATGTTAAAGTGATAACTTTCAAGTAAAGGAAGAAAGAAAAGGTGAAGTGGATGCACACAAAGGAGTAAAAGGAGGCTCTTATTTTGGATTTCACACATTTTTGTTCTCTTTCATTGTTTTTCATAAACATGTTATATTTATATATTGTTTATATTTACAAGAAAATAAGACAAAAAAATCACATACATCACATACACATACAACCATTATTATCAAGTTCTCTTTTTTTCCAGCTTTATTGACTTAAAACTGACCCAAAAGATTTAAGATTGAAGTGTATGATGTGATGACAAATATTGAGAGTGTAAATGTTCTCAGAATTTACAGTTAGCTAGCTGGTCCTACCCTACTCTAGGCCAATTCTGTTTTATTTGCTTGTGATTTTGTATCATTGGAAGTCAATTTTTATTCCATTCTCAACAGTGTGTCCTCTTCATAAGTTCCCAACACAACCTCTGTCTACTCTATGTTTTCTTGAGAATAAAAAGATTAACTTATATAAGCCTTATGAGGGTAAAAATTTCCTTCTGTTTTGTTCACCATTATTGTCTCAGCTGGTAGAGTAACTGGCACTTAGTAGTCCCTTGATAATCATTTGTTGCATGAATGAAATTTCTCAGCTCCCCTCTAATCCACCTTAAAAATCTCTCTGTCCTTTTGATTCTGTCTTTCCTTTCACTCTCAGAATATGATGGTCCTCTTATTATCCAAGTTATCCTGTCTTGTGTCCTCGACCCCATCTCTTCTCATCTATTCTTACTGGCTTCTCTTATTATCTTCAATGAACTCCTGTTTCTTACAAAAAAAAACAAAAAGAAACCCTTCCCTCAAGGCTTCAATTCTATCAAGTCATCCTTCCATCATTCTGTTTTGATCAACATCTTTTAATATCTAAAAATGCGAAGTATCTCTACTTCTCCACTCACTCCTGAACATTTGAGAAGGTAGTTTGAGTCTTCATCTTTTTATTATAGCTGTTCTATTTAAAGTACCTTCCCTGGTGGCTCAGACTCTAAAGAGTCTACCTGCATTGTGGGACACCTGGGTTCAATCCCTGGGTGGGGAAGATCCCCTGGAGAAGGAAATGGCAACCCATTCCAGTATTCTTGCCTGGAAAATCCCATGGACAGAGGAGCCTGGCAGGCCCCAGTTCATGGGATGGCTTGTGGCTTTTAATTGGCAAATATAATTGCCTGTTCTCATCTGTAGTATTAGTTACCATAGACCCCTTGCAACTTATCATCCAGACTTGGATTTCCATAATGTAACTCTCTGATTTTTTTCCCTACCTTTTTGATTGCTCTCTTTATCCTCTCACTAGCTACTCTCTAACCATCACCACTCTCAATTGTTAGAATTCTCCACAATTCTTCTCTCCCCATCGTGTTTGAATAATTTAGCCATCTCTACAGCTTCAACTGAGGGCTTTGCTGGTGGTTCAGTGGCAAAGAACCAGACTGCCAGTGCCAGAGACGTGGGTTGGATCCCTGGGTCAAGAAGATCCCTGGAGAAGAAAACGACAACCCACTCCAGTAATCTCGCCTGGGAAATCTCATGGAAAGAGGAGCCTGATGGGCTATAGTTGTCACAGAATCAAACACGACTTAGCAACTAAACAACAGCTTAAGTTATCCTGCTCTGAAGATAATCCAAACTGCCTGCCTAGATTTTTTCAGGACCCATTCCCAACCAATTTCTTCTTCAAGTCATCCCACAAACCAAGCAGAGCTATGAAAAATGATTGTCCAAAATCACTGCAGATGGTGATTGCAGCCATGAAATTAAAAGACACTTACTCCTCAGCAGGAAAGTTATGATCAACCTAGACAGCATATTAAAAAGCAGAGACATCACTTTGTCAACAAAGATCCATCTAGTCCAGGCTATGGTTTTTCCAGTGGTCATTTATGGATGTGAGAGTTGGATGGTGAAGAAAGCTGAGCACTGAAGAATTGATGCTTTTAAACTGTGGTGTTGGAGAAGATTCTTGAGAGTCCCTTGGACTGCAAGGAGATCCAACCAGTCCATCCTAAAGGAGATCAGTCCTGGGTGTTCATTGGAAGGACTGATGTTGAAGCTGAAACTCCAATATTTTGGCCACCTGATGCAAAGAGCTGACTCATTTGAAAAGACCCTGATGCTGGGAAAGATTGAGAGCAGGAGGAGAAGGGGATGACAGAACATGAGATGGTTGGATGGCCTCACTGACTCAATGGATATAGGTTTAGATAGACCCTGGGAGTCGGTGATAGACAGGGAGGCCTGGCGTGCTGCGGTTCATGGGGTCACAAAGAGTCGGACACAACTAAGCAACTGAACTGAACTGAGCTTGACTCTAAAACTTCTGAAGGATGCCCAACTGCTGTAACCTGGCATTTAGACCTTGACTGTCTCCAGTCTTATATCCTACTGTATTCCCTTACATAGTTTCTTTTCTGGGTGCACTGGGCAGCTTGCCTTCCTGACCATGGCACACATGCTCTATCTGCCTGCTGGAAAGAGCTCCCACCTTCATCCTCATCTTTAAAATACAACCATTCCTCAAGTGAAAGTGACAGTGTGAGTTGCTCAGTTGTGTCCAGCTCTTTGCAACCCCTTGGACAAAAGCCCACTAGTCTCCCCTGTCCATGGGATTCTCCAGGCAAGAATACTGGAGTGGGTAGCCAGGCCCTTCTCCAGGGGATCTTCCTGACCCATGGATCAAACCCCAGTGTCCTGCATTGCAGGCAGACTTTTTACCATCTAAACCACCAGGGAAGCCCTTCAAATGACTGCTCTTTACATGAAACCTCAGTTGAAAATAATTTCTTCTTTGTCTTCACTTCCATTGCATTTGGGGAAGGTTTTATAGCTTTTAACATACCCTCCTTGTAACAAATATTCAGCCATTTTGCCTTGTTCCTTCACACTCCTTGAATATAAGGACCATTGCATGCTGTCTTCCTGTGGTCATCGTACATACTCATCTAGTAGTCTCTCTACTTATCTGAAGTCAGTTGTTGCTCTGAGGAAATTCTCATGAATGTCCTTTCTCTCTCTTCCATAGAGTCGTCCTCCACTATATGACCTGACTGCCATGAACGTGCCTACTGCTATTTGGGCTGGTGGAAATGATATTCTTATCACACCCCAAGATGTGGCCAGGATACTCCCCCAAATCAGGAATCTCCGTTACTTCGAACTATTGCCAGATTGGAACCACTTTGATTTCATCTGGGGCCTCGATGCTGCTCAACGAGTATACAGCAAAATCATAGATTTGATGAAGTCATATCCCTAACTGCAATATACCTACTTTTCAGTTAGGAGTTGCTTCCAAGCCCATAAGAGGCTTTGGGGAAATACTAATCTACATAAGCAGCAGTGAGATGTACTCTGGCATCCTTCACCTTGTTGCTTTGGCTGAGGTGTTCTGTTATCATGCATCCCAGCTAGGAATTATTCCAACTGTGCTGCTCTTTCTCAAACAAGTGTCCACATCTGAACTCTCAGAATCTCATCCTTTCAGTCAGAGCCAAGCCCATGCTTTTCATCTAAGAAGCCCTAGTAAACTCTTCTCTGCTAACTGTACACTTCAGGGAAGAATTAAAAGAGGCCTTTGTCTTTCTTATTTCAAATATATATAGTGGCTTCATGCAAATGATACCCACTCCCCATCCTCTCTTTTCAAAGGATTGAATGTAAGCATAGGAGTGCTGGCCTAGAAAAATCTTGTTGGGGGTCATTTGGGAAAATATTTCAGGTGGCTGTAATCTTGTGGCTTTCTTGAAATCACAGTTAGAGCAATAGGCAAATGGTCATCTATAGACAAGCCATGAAATAAGCCTGACCCACATCAAGCTTGAAAAGAATAGCAGAATTGAAAAGTAACCAAATTAAAGTATTCCAGGAGTTTTACTGTTACAAGCTGGTGGGTGGAGGGGAGACAAGATTGAGGATGACTGGGATAAACTGAATTTGTAGTGGTTTAAATTATTTGCTGTAGACTACTGTCTTTAAAACAAGGTTAAATTGAATAAAATTTTCTTTTTATTTATTTATTTTTTATTAGTTTTGCCATACAATGACATGATATCGCCATGGGTTTACATATGCTCCCCCTCCAGAACCCCCCTCCCTCCTCCTTCCCGATTCCTTCCCCCTGGGACATCTCAGTGCACCAGCCCCGAGCATCAAGCCTGGGCTGGCGATTGATTACACATATGATAATTAACATGTTTCAATGCCATTCTCCCATATCATCCCACCCTTACCCTCATCCACAGAGTCCACGAGTCTGTTCTATACATCTGCGTTCCTTTTGCTGTCTCGCATGCTGGGTTCTCGTTACCATCTTTCTAAATTCCATATATATGCGTTAGTATACTGTATTGTTGTTTTTGCTTCTGGCTTACTTCACTCTGGATAATGGGCTCCAGTTTCGTCCATCTGAGTAGAATTGCTTCAAGTGAATTTTTTTTTAATGCTGAGTAATATTCCATTGTGTATATGTACCACAGCTTTCATATCCATTCGTCAGTTGATGGGCATCTAGGTTGCTTCCATGTCCTGGCTATTGTAAACAATGCAGCGATGAACATTGAACTCATAGACAGTAGTCTTAAGTGGTAGCATTTGAGAGCTTATTCTTTCTTGTTTTGCTTTAAAGATAAACTAAACCGATCAGTCTTTATGTCTTCATTATCAAAGTAGAATTTATATCACTGCATTCATACCCTTTAACATTTAAAGCTGCTTCCTGAAAGCCTAGCTGAGGACCAGCAAGAGAGGCACTAGGAATTCTAAAGTCTTGTGTTATTTCAATCTCTAACTGATGCCAGACACTGAGTCTAGGACTCAGTACAGAGTTCCAAGAACAGCATGAAGTTTTAGTGTCAGTTCTATATTCCTGAATGGTGCAAACCTGGAAAAGACCTTTCCTTCCATGAAGATCTAATTAATGGAAAACTCTCTATGAGCCTCAAGGAATCATAAATTTAATAAATAATGCACAACACATACTTTCAGCAGTTTAACTTAAAACAGATAAGTGTAGTGGTTCACAAGTATTTGCATGCAGGGCCAAGATCTTTGGATGCTGAATACCATATAATCATTCTCCAATAAATAATCTATAACTGATCATTTTTAGTTTTAAAATAAAAGGGATGACAATTTTTTTAAATTTGGGAAGAAAGTTTAAATGAAAGTCCTTTTATATCTTTATAGTATTTATTTACCAAGATTAAACTAATTTTATCACAGTTTTTAGTGACTTTTATTGTGCTCATTCAAAGATTACATGGTAGTTTTTATGCAAGCAATACATTCTATTTTACATACGTGCATACTAAGTTGCTTTAGTCATGTCTGACTCTTTTCAACCTTACGGGCCATAGCTTGCCAGGCTCCTCTATCCATGGGGATTCTCCAGGAAAGAATACTGGAGTTGGCTGCCATGCCCTTCTCCAAGAGATCTTCCCAACCCTGTGTCTCTTACATCTCCTGCATTGGTAGACAGGTTCTTTACCACTAATGCTTCCTAGGAAGCCCACATTCTATTTTAGTCACATTAAATTAAATTAATCAAAGCTCATTGATAACTATGAGTTATCAATAACTCAACTGATAGAACAAATAGATAAGACTGAGAACTCTTAGTAAGCATATGACTCAGCTGGAAGGAGTGGAAGGATGGGACTGTAATAGATTAGCCTATTAGTTATGAATATTTAAGAGACATTGGCCATCAGTTAAGATGTTTACAGAGAGAAAAAAGGGCATTGGTTAATATAGGAATCTGGTTAAGCGAGGGTCAACTAAGAGAGCTTCTGTAGGGTTTGTCCTATTCAGCTACTGCTGCGACAATCCTGTGCAATAAAGAACTCACTGGCTTGCAGCAGCAACATTATTTTTTATGCTCACAAGTCGACAGTTTGGCTGGTGTGGCTCTATTTTACACTGAGATCACCTGGGCTTGGCTCAAAGTTGTATGTTGGGTCCTGGTCCACTCCATTCCTTCTCTTCATTCTGGAACTAGCAGCCCTCAGGATTATGTTCTTCACATGATAGATCCCAAGAATACAAGAGGGTGAGTGAGCTCATGCTAGAATATTTGAACCTCTTCTTGTTCACATGCCTTCAGCTAATTCAGATCACAGGACCAAGCCTTACCTCAATGGTGAGGAATAGTCTGTTTTATCTACAGGAAGAAACTGCAAACCAAATGCCAAAAAGTGTGGATATAAAATGCTCTTATACAAGACTGAAGAATTGGGGACAATACTCCATTCTACCATACATAGGCACAAGATCTGAAAGATAAAAATAGGGAATACGATAAAAAGTAAGTTTTCCTCTTTCTCCCAACTCCTTATCATACACTCTTTCCTTCAAAGACACCTACTCTTACCAATATCTTTGTGTGTCTTTCCACAAATTATGCTATGCTTATTCAAAGGAATCCACAGATACCCATTTAGTTTTTTCTCCTTTTGGTACCATATTATACATTCTTTACCATGTCTTACTTTGATCACTTACTATCTCTTGGAAATCATTCTCCATCAGCTCACATGGAACATTATTAAAGGTTACATGGAAATTCATCATTAACAGAGATTATGATGAATTAGGATTTTTTGAAATTACACACAGTATTGTAGAAAATATTGTACAAATATCAGTTTAAACTTTATACAAGTATCATTTGTACCTAAAAGATAAATTATCTTTGAACCAGAATCATTGGTTCAAAGAGAATGTAGAATTATAATTTGAATTAATTCCTTGTCTCTGGTGGCTCAGCAGTACAGAATCCACCTCCACAACACAGTAGACATGGGTTCAATCCCTGGGTCAGGAAGATCCCCTGCAGAAAGAAATGGCAACCAACTCCAGTACTCTTGCCTGGGAAAACCCATGTACAGAGGAACCTGGTAGGCTATGTTCATGGGGTCTCAAAGAGTCAGACACAACTTAGCGACTAAACAACAACAACTCTACCAAAGCTGAATTTTATGCTGATACCATCACTAACATGTATAGGGCCCTAAGAGGAAATGTCAGTTCTCTAAAATCTTCCACTGACTTAACTACACAATTCTCCACCCATGTTTTAATCTGACATTTAGAGATTATAAAACATTGATGTAATTCTCATTACATTTTAGAGTTCTATGTGATTTAAGTGCTTTGGGGTAGAATGCAAACAGATTGTCAGTATTCTTGATAGATTAATAAATACTTTCCCTAGCCAGTGTCAACATGTAACAGGACTTTAGTCCCATCAAAACTTCAGTCACTTTTAAAATAAAACAAACAAAAATCTCATCAGTATCATCACACCTCCCACAGAGCCAACCCAAATACAAATAATAATGATGAAAATAGTATGGTACAATCATTAAAAGCATTATATAAATTATGGGGCTTTCCAGGTGGCCCTAGTGGTAAAGAATCTACCTGCCAATGCAGGAGGTGCCGAAGACACAGGCTTGATCCCTGGGTCAGGAAGATCCGCTGGAGGAGGGTATGGCAACCCACTCCAGTATTCTTGCCTGGAGAATCCCATGGACAGAGGAGCCTGGCAGGCTACAGTCCATGGAGTTCCACGACTGAAGCTTCTTACCACACACAGCACGCATATATCAAGTATACATAAAAGCACCAGGAATTTTTTGTGTGCCTCTGCTCTCCTAACTAAACCAGTCAGCTGAGCTGAGAAAGTTAATTTATTTGGAATCCTATGTGCCCTCCATAATCTTCATCAAATTTAGCACTTAAAAAAAAAAAAAGTACCTTCCATGCCCTGCCATTTCCCCCTCTTCCAAGAAAGGATTTCTGGAAACTCTGATATAGGTGAACAGCTGCTCCCAGGCTGCCAAAGCATGCTGCCAACAGTGTGGGATGCAGAAGTTCTGCACATTGAAAACAAAAGCTGACAAATCAGCTCTGGGCTTGAGGGAAGGGAAAATTACTAATCACATATTCCATAAGATTTATCACAAGGCTATGTGGAAACTGCTTATGTTTTTATGTTAACAATAGTTAAATAATGAAATAGTGAAACAATACTATTCATACCATAAAAATGATATATGTGTATGATGGGAAATGCAAATGTTATAAAAATTGTTCACTACTAAGTAACTTCTTTAAATAGATTTTTGGGGTGGGGGAATTCATGCAATGCATATCCGTATTTCCAGTTATTTAAGGTTTAAAAGGCAAATACAGAAAATTACAAGTTTTAAAAAAACATATTCTTTTATTGAAAAGATTTAGTTTTCTAAATAATCAAAGATCTGAGCAAGTCAGTGTGAAATACAAGAAATATTGAAAAGACATATAATCTATGATTCATAAGTACATTACATAAAAGGTAAAGAAAACCCTTTTATAAACTTTATTAACAGAAGACTCATAATCTAAGATATTTTATGATTTTAACAGAGAGAAAATTAAACTCTAGTTTTATATCAGCACATTATTAGTAAGTGTGGCAAGGAACTCAATTTCTCATACCAAGGATTGGTGTCAAGGGAGAAACCCAAGTAATGGCAATAATGAAGCCCCCTCCTCAAATGCTTCCTGAAGAAAGGCCTGGTGAAGTCTCTGAAGAAAAATGTCTTCTTCGTGAAGAGTTCCTTGATCCTCCACGTTCTCCATGTATTCCCTTCTCACCTGTTCTTCTCTACCTTCAAACTGAAAGGATCGTCTCCTGTCTGAACTCTGCAGCTTTGTATCGCAGCTTTTCCTATGGATCTGACCTTTTCCTCCTTATGTTGCCCTGATCTGTAGTCATCTACTAGAGTAAGACCACTAGCATTCAAGGACTTTTCCTTCCCCTTCAGCAAGACTTGCAAGGGGATTTGTACTAATCCGACACCCAACGCATGTTACCCCATAGATCTTCCACTGGCAATTCGCCAGTGCCAAGATTGAGGAGGAAGGTCTTTTTCTCTGTCTTGCTGGCTCATCATCTAGCAGCTATAGAACCAACTGTCAAAAGAGACAGGAAATTGTGTCTTTTCCAGGGAGGCCTCCTGCAAAACTAAGTGAGAGGCAGAATCATCCCTGAATTCCCTGATTCTTCCCTAATTTTAATTACAGTGGTGTTCTACTATGACAGTATTTCCTAAACTGTAGTCATTCACATTCCTCATTCACAATGTTTGCCCCATCTGTATGCAACCTTTAGTATTACTTATTTAAAAGCCTCAGAATGAATTTGCCTATTTAATTAAATAACTTTTAAAACTAAACTTCCTACAGTTACTGTAAGTGAGAGGGGAAAACATTATTTGCTAAAATTTGAGGATAACCAGAAGAAACATAATAGGGCTTCCCTGGTGGGTCAGTAAAGAAGACACCTGCAATGCAGGAGATGGCAGGAGACTTGCGTTCAATCCCTGGGTCAGGAAGATCCCCTGGAGAAGAGCATGACAACCCACTCCAGTATTGCTGGGAAAATGCTATGGACAGAGGAGCTTGGTGGGTTACGGTCCATGGGATCACATAGAGTCAGACACAACTGAAGCCCCCAAGTGCGCATCCATAAACATAGCAACAATGAAAAGGAGATGATTGAGAATAAAATTGATTAATATTCAGGACACTTGGGTTTCAGAACTGCCTTGTTTTTGTTCAATATGGGCACTTCATTTGAAAGAGAAGTTAACAAGCGTTAGAAAAAGAGACATAAACCAAAGTTAGACTTTCCTCTTAAAGCACTCAAAAGATTGAAAGGAATTATATAGAGAGACTATGGTAGGACGAATAATGTGAATAATGCCCCTCTCCCCCCCAAAAGATGTCCATGCCCTAATCCCAGAAACCTGTGAATATGTTACCTTATATGGCAAAAGAAAATTTAAAGATGTGATTAAGTTAGGATATTTGAGGTGGAGAGTTTGTTCTAGGTTATCTGCATGGGTCCAATGTACAAGGGTCCTCATAAGAGGAAACCAAGAAGATCAAAGTCAAAAAAAGGATATATGACAATGAAACAACCAGAATTGATGTGATACACTAGGAGCCAAGGAACGCAGGAAGCCTCTAGAAGCAGGAAAAGGCAGGGAAGTCTCCAGAAAGAATACAACCTGATCCACTCCTCCAACTTAGATTTCTAACCTTCAGAACTATAAGCGAATAAACATATGATGAGCTTCCCTGGTGGCTCAGACAGTAAAAAAGTCTGCTTGCAATGCAGGATTCCTGGGTTCAATCCCTGGGTAGGAAGATGCCCTGGAGGAGGGCATGGCAACTCACTCCAGTATTCTCGCCTCGAGAAACCCCATGGACAGCGGAGCCTGGCAGGCTACAGTCCATGGCGTCTAAAAGCGTCAGATACAACTGAGCAACTAAGCACAGAACAGGTTTGTGGTAATTTGTTACAGCAGCAATGGGAAACTAATACAGAGACTAATTCTCATACCAAATGATGCACATTATTTAATACCATGCACGCACATCGGCTAAAATCTTACACTGCCTAATGAACTCAGGGCGTCAGAGAAAAGGGTAGCCACAGATGACAGCAACTGCAGAAGAATTTAGGCCTGAGGCAGTGAAGCTGGTTACTAAAACGATGGCCAATTATAGAGGAAGAAGCTTTATGTGGTCGGTGTACTGCTTCCTCTTCTACTTCAACCTCCCTTTATACTGTAGTGTCTGAGCTAAGGAGACAGCATTCCTGAACCTTCAGCGAATGGACTTTGTACTGAGGTAGGTCACAGCTATAGTTCTCGCTCCTAAACGACCCTGCCTTTCTCTTAGGTTAAAATAGGCTTGGGAATATTTTCTCAAGTTTGAAAAAAATAACTGTGTTCTTGTATCATTGCAAAAGTAAAATTTATTTGTGATAGACATTTTTTAAACATAGATAAAAGCTAACAAAAAAAATATAATAAATAACCAGGAACTTAACCCCCTAGAGAAAACTGCTTTTTAATGTTTTGATAGATTTTTCTCTGGTCCCATTTCTTCTCATGTCTGCTTATAACTTAAAAAATAGCCAATAAATACTGTGTAGTAGCCTTCATTCTCCCCATTAAAACATAAACACATTTGCATTAGCTATGATAAATCATTTATAATATTTTTTTAATAACAGAATAGCATTGGGTTGTAAGAATAAAGTAGAACTTCTGTAACCATTTCACTCACGTGGCTGTTTTTGCTGTTTCCAACTTTTTACCCTGCTCCTTGAAAATATTTTTGTTCACTATCGTTGGTTCCTAGAAATAAGTTTCTGAATTAAGAATACTTAAATTTTTAACACTTATTGCCAGATTTCCCATCAGAGAGTTATAAAAATTTATATTCGGAAAAAAATGTTTTTAAAAAAGAAAGATTTGCACATTTAGGTAAATAAAGATGAAAGTAAGTGATAACCTTTTGGGAAGAAGGAGAAAGAAAAACTTTTTATTTCATATTTTATATTATAAGCAAGAGAATATGCTTGTCTTCCTCCTCATTTGACTATCTACTAGAGAAAGAAGAGGGCAGATAAAGATGCTCTGGAACTGGAGTGATTTCTTAAAGGAGAAAAAAAATAAGTAAGGAAAAATTTTAAGGGTATTTAGATGAATTTATAAAAAACTTCTGGGCTTCCTAGGTGGCACTAGTAGCAAAGAACCCACCTGCCAGTGCAAGAGGCTCAAGAGATGCAGTTTTGATCACCGAATTGGGAAGTCCCCTGGAGGAGGGCATGGCAACCCACTCCAGTATTCTTACCTGGAGAATTCCATGGACAGAGGAGCCTGGCGGGCCACAGTCCACAGGGTCATAAAGAATCAGACACGACTGAAGAGATTTGGCAAGACACGCCTAAACACATTCAGAGTCAATGTTTTCAGGTTCCAGAAAGGTGTAGCAGATGGACAATCCCCAGTAGGGCAAAATGTGGAAGGTCTTTTAAAAGTCTTTGCCTGTTTCAGAAAAGATTTGTGCAAGTTACACACTCAGCTAATAATACATTTGATATTTTAATTGCTACAGACAACCAAATTGTGTAGCCTTAAAGTAAATTTCTACTTTGGCTGTTCACACGGGCTATTAGATGGAGAACTTTCAAATTCCTTGCTTGCAAGGTGCTCTCCTGGCAAAGCCCATGATGCCCAGAGCAGCCTGGCCAGTCCAAGTGGCTTTCCCTAAACCTCATACAGCAAACTCTGCCAGCTAAAGAGCATGGCTTGTTGTTGGGGTTGCCCATTCCGGGTTCTATATTAAAATATGAGGTAGAGAATTTCCAAGTAATCAGCCTTATTTCCAGTCTTTTCCACCCCAAGCCTGGCAAATTGAACATAGTCCTAGAAATAAGGTTAAGAATAATAAATAGCAACTTATTAGGTAGCCTCTGAGTACCAGGCATCATGCTGTGCACCTCACATACATATTTTGCTTAAACTTTACAACAATGATGCACAAAAAGTGTTATTATTGATATCAATTTATAGGTAAGCAGAAAGAAAATCAAAAAATTGTCCAGGGGTCCACAGCTGGTGAGAGGCAGAGTTGGGATTTAAACACAGGTCTGTTGGATTCTACTACCATTGATTGTCCCTTCCAGGTGGGACTCTCTGCAAGGTGCCCCTGTGACGTGAGGCTTCAGTTGGTGTTTCTAGGCTTCATAACTAAACCTACACATTCTCACACTTACCCCTTCAATGGCCCTGGAAACAAATATTTTAAAGCACCTCAATGACAGCTAAGTCTTTTATGATCTTCAATTATACCATCCTTCATTAGGTATATTATAGATTTGAAAGAGCAGAAAAAAGTTGTTTTTCTTCTATGTCTTTAAGGGCATTGTTTTAAAATTGTTTACATGAAGTTTCTGGATTTGTTATTATTTGTTTTGATATATTTCATTTGTTCTGTATTAATGTGATTAAGAATAGGCTGTATATTCCCTGTTGGAAAGATATACCAGAATTTTTTGTCAATTCATTGCAAATTTTCTGGTTTTTGACATGTTCTTCAGGAAATAATTTTGATAATTAATACAATGAATCTATTAAAAGCTGAAAAATTGGGAATGACAAGATTTAAAGAATTCAAGATAACTTTCCCCTAATTGTTAAATGTACTTTTAAAAGTTCTTTCACTATTGTTGAAGCAGTTTTTGAAATTCAGGCCCATCATTGCTGTTTTCAGTGCTCTTTTACCTCTGGAACTGGGTGGCCATAATGCTAAACATCTCAATAAACTACAGAAAGTTTAGTTGATCAGACTATTTGCAAGATGTCCCAATGGATGGACCTAGGTGATCCATGGTGTTTTATATCTAACATCATTCAGACCAAATCCTCATGCTCTTGTTCCTTAGCCTTTACTATATTTTTTAAGTGCAGTACGTTTTTATGATAATTAATGTTTAAATCAAAGTTGAGATGAAAGGAAGCTAATAAACTATCATTAGCTGTCATTTTTGTTTCTTCAACCCCTATGATTTCTCTTTACACATTTTAAAACCTCAAAGAAATTGTGAGTCATTATGAATCATCATTTTACTACATTTTTTATGCTGGTGAGTACAAGGAAAATCTTTAGCCTTGGAAGCCCCCAGTCTTATTTCACTATCTGGAACCAAATTCATCTCTGGGGAAGGAACAAGGCTGGAACAATTTGCTGCACAGAGATTAGAGTTTCTCCTCCTGCAGGCAGGATGTCTGTGAGTGCTACAAGGTAGTGACCCCCAAGCCCCGGTTTTCCTCAGAACCATCTGCTTCATATGATAAAAATACTGATGCCTGGACCCCATGCCCAGATACCCTGCTTCAGCTGGTTTAGGGTGGGAACCAAAACCAGCCCCATCCATCAGAGATGATTCTGAGGCTGATTTTCTTGCATATGAGAGGTGACATCAGGCTTGAAAACCTGGTCCCCACCTGATCCAGTAAAAGCCAGTGCTTTGAAATGAACACACAGTTAATATGTGTATTTGTCATCCAGAGGATAAAGCACGGTGTTCTACAGTTGGTGAGCATAAAATATTTTAGTTATGAGAATAGGGAACTTTGTATAGAAATGACAATGAGGAAAGATCTTTTGCTTTTCTTGCCTGCAAAACAGGTACTAAATCATGATGACAAGCTCATTTGCAAAACAGCTCTCAGAGGATTGGTCAACAGATACAAAAAAACAATAGTTTTAAATGCTGATTTTAAAAATATGTTCACACACCTTTTCTAAACAGGACTTTTTTCAGGCTTATATTCATATACTGTGATGACTCTGTGGGCCTCCCAGGGGGCTCAGTGGTAAAGAATCTGCCTGCCAATGCAGAAGATGCAGATTCAATCTCTGAATCAAGATCACCCCCCCCCCCCCCACCCCCAGAAAAGGATATGGCAACCCACAGCATTCTTACGTGGGAAATCCAATGGAAAGAGGAGCCTGATAGGCTACAGTCCATGGAGTTGCTAAGTCTGACATGACTTAGCAACTAAACACTGTGATGACTCTAGACCAAGATTTCTCAACCTCAGCATTATTCTCAGCTGAGGTTAGGATATTCTTTGGGGATCCATCCTGTGCACTGTCAGATGCTTAGCAGCATCCTTGGCTTCTACCACTAGAGTAAGATTCCTATAGTGGTGACATCCAAAAATGTCTCTAGATATTGCTGAAGCTTCCTCTGGAGATGAAATCACTCCCATCTAAGAAGAATTGCTCTAGGAAAATCATGTTAAGCTTAGAAGCTTCAGGATTTTGTAGTATAAGGTGAAAGAGTAAGGGTGGCTTTCATAGTAGTGGAATTGGAAAAGACTATATAATAACTGATACTGGCTAAATTCAATAACTATTTAGAAAGAAAAAATAATACACATTAAATACCTACTCATATTGAAAAATAAATTTCAAATGGTCCAGAGTTCTAAGAAAAAAATATTGTGAAAAGATTTAAAAGAATATGAAATGTATTTGTATAAACTCAGGAAAGAAAAACTGTCTTAAAATTCAGAAAATCCAGAAACCCAAAGTGAAAACTTCAAGAGACTTAACTCATAATATCTTAGCACTTCTGCATGATGAATTAATAACTAAAGAAAAGCACTGCAATTGAAAAAATTTAAATAGAAAATATATGTAATATATGTAACAAATTGATGACCAATATTCATAGAAAATTAAAAACCCAGACAGATTAAAAAACACAGGGAAAACAAGCTTATAATTTGCAAAAGCAATTCATAAAAGAAAATCAAATAGCCAAAACATTTTAGAAGTCTCATTTTCATGGGAGATTGGAATTGATATATATACATACTACTATATATAAAAATAAATTACTAGTAATAGCCCAGAGAACTCTACTCAATACACTATAATGGCCTATATGGGAAACGAATGTATATATAAAAAAGAATGGCTATTTGTATATGTGTAACTGGTTCATGTTACTGTACATCTGAAACTAACACTGTAAGTCAACCATACTCCAATAAAAATTCTTTTTAATTTATATAAATGATCCCATATTATGGACAAAAGAGATAACATTCATTATTTTCACCCAAAAAAGAACAAGTACATTAATTGTGTTCAAAAATTTTGTATCCATACTAAATTTTCTCTCCTTAATTATAGATGCATTAAATCTGCCATGATGATAGGGAAAAAAGTCTCAATTTCATTATAACTTAAGCCAATGGAGGAATTCTCTGGTGGTGGCCCAGTGATTAGGATTTGGTTTTTTCAGTGCCAAGAGTCTGGGCTCAATTCCTGGTCGGGGAACCAAGATCCCATAAACTGTGTAATGTTGCCATAAAAGAAAAAGAAAGAACCAAAAAAAAACTGCAAACTAAAATTACAATGAGATGTCTTGATCCCATCATACTGGCAAAATTAAAAAGATTTACAAAGTGCAGAATGGATGAAGAAAGATGTGGAGAAACAATCATGTTCATGCCCTATTAGGAGAACTTAGGTTAGTTTGGTCTCTTGAAGGCAACTAAGCAGTAGCTATAGAAATGTAGATGGTATACTTTGACCCAGTATTTACATCTATAAATCTTTTCTATAAAAATGCTCTCATATGTGCTCACTATATATACATATGTATGTATATACATACAAGGGTAATTGCATGGTATTATTTATAATAACAAAACATCAAAAACAAGTTGTAAGCCATCAACAAGGAATATTTGGCAAAACACTGTAACTTGATACATACAATGTCAGTCAATTCAGTCTCTCAGTCATGTCCAACTCTTTGCGACCCCATGGACTGCAGCATGCCAGGCTTCCCTGTCCATCACCAATTCCCGGAGCTTGCTCAAATTCATGTCCATCTAGTTGGTGATGCCATCCAACCATACAATGTAGCTTTATGCAATATTTACATTGAATGAGATATTTCAAAATATTGAAGTAAAAAAACCTTTTATATGACAGAGACTCCCAAAGCTGTAAATAAATATGTAAATATACACATATATGTAAATAAATTTATTTATTCATGTAAATAATATTATGTGTAATTATCAACATAATTATGCATATATGTAAACTTATAAAAAGTGTCTTAAAATATACACATCAAACGATCAGTAGGAATTAATTCCAGGAAGAAAAGCAGGATGTACATCTCATCCTATGTGTTTCATAGTGTTTTGAGTTTCACCACAAATATGTATTGCACACACTATATAATTTTTTAATTAAAGTGATAAGATTGAACTAAATGATTTCAGTTCTAACAACCTAAGCCTTAATTTTGATTTAGAAATAAATTTGAAAACAAGCCACCAAGCTTGAGTCCATATCACAGAATCCTTCAAGGAAAAGAAAAAGAGAAAGGAAAGACAGTTCCCTAAGCAGACACTTCATGCTTATTCCATTTGCATACATTTCCCCATTTATCCTGCTAGCATCTCATTTTTACTGAGACTCTGAGAGGTTGAGAGGTTTAACAAAAATCACAGGGCCATGTGATTCCCTGGTGGTCCATTGGTTAAGATTCCAAGCTTTCACTGCAGGAGGTGAAGGTTCAATCCCTCTTCAGGAAACTAGATCCCACATGACAAATAGATCAATGGTGGGGCCAAAAAAATAAAAAATATCACAGGACTAGGACAAAATGGAGTTGGGATTTATACTTGGACCAGTCTGTGGGGAATACAACTGCTGCTTTCAATATCAGATATCCCATAGTCTCACTAGTTGATGAAGAAACTCTGGCTTATCTTACAAATATCAAATCAGAGCACAGAGGGCCACAACTCCACAGGAGAACCACTGTGTACCCCTGATTGGGCGGCTCTCGCTGCCTCCCTAGCCCCCCACTACCTGGGTGTCTGCGATCAGTCCCAGCCACTACACAGGCACCGCGGCTGGCCCCCGCCGCCGACCGTGTGCTCAACCTCAACTCCAGACACCACTGTTGCCTGTCTCAGTCCGAAACTGCTGGACCTGCAGGCCCTCCAGGCACTGGACCTCTTGAGGGCCCCGAAAGCCCTTGTAGTCACAGCGGAGTGCAACACCACCACACTCACCAAGGGTCGCACAGCTGTCGGTGCTAGCGGCCTAGCAACCTGAGCCCACTCCTCACTGGACCCGGAGCAGCCACACACTCCTGTGCTTGGCGCCCTACACAACTAGCTCTGAGGTCATTTCAGCATGTCCCCACTCTCAGGTATAAGTCTTCCTTTACCAAAATCAGATCATGAAGTCTGGAAGAGATGACGGTCCCCAAATACAGACACCAACAAAGGCTTTAGGGATCGTGAAGAATGAGGAATGCAGTAAACCTCCAGTAACTCCCCCAGAGAAATGGAGACCCAGGAATTCCCCAACAAAAATTATAAATAATTGTTCTAAGGATACTCTGCCAAAGGAGAACACAAATAAATAATTGGATGGTATTGAGAAAACAATATGGGACCTCCCAGATGCTCCAGTGGTTAAGAATCTACCTTCCAGTGCAGGGGACTCAGATTTGATCCCTCACCAAGGAACTAAGACCCCACATGCTGTGAGGCAACTGAGCCCACATCACAGCTAGAGAAGCCCATGCACGGCAGTGAAGACTCAGCACAGCCAGAAAGAGAATAAAGAGAGAAAACAAGAATAAAATGAGAACTTCAACAAGGAGCTAGAAAACATAAAAAAAGCAAACAAATTTTGGAGCTGAAACAGAAACAGTGTACACATCACTGGAGTCCTGGAAAAGAAAGAGAAATTTCCAAACCTGGGGACAAATTTGGAGGCATCCAAGTTCATGAAGCTAATATGTCAACTCAAACTTTTCATTCAAAATAACCTTCTCTAAGACACATTATAACAAAACTGTAATAAGAAAACAATAGAAAAGATTGATAAAGCAATGAATTAATTGCTTGAGTAAGAAATCAAAATTGATGAACTTTTAGCTAGGCTAAAAAAAAAAGGAGAGATAACTCAAATAAATAAATCTAGAAATTTAAAAAGGCAGCACTATAGCTGGTACCACAGAAATACAAAGGATCCAATGAAACCAATATGAACAATTACATGTCAATAAACTGGATAACCTAGAAGAAAGAGATAAATTCCAAGAAACATGCTGTTAACAGACTAGTACTATATATTCTCAAATTCTCTAGAACTTCATCAGGTGATAAGTTTAGGGTATGAATATTTATGAACTCACCTAAACAGATTATAACTTCTATAATACCAACAACCTTAATACTGTACCATGGCTATTTTTAAGCCTTGTAATTTTTCTTGCGCATAAGTATAAACATAAGTACATTCTGCTGTTTAAATAATATTTAAAACATTTTCCCCAAAATTAAAAAAAATTTTTTTAGATGTTTATTTATTTGGCTGTGCCAGGTCTTAGTTGCAGCCCTCAGAATCTTCTGTCTTCTTCGAGGCATGTGGGATTTCAGTTATAGCATGCAGGATCTAGTTCCCTAACCAGGGATCAAGCCCAGCCTCCCTGCATTTGGAGTGCAGAGTCAGCCATTGGACCAATAGGGAAGTCCCCCTAAATTTTTTTTAAAATTAACTACAACTAATTTTAGAGTTTAATAGTTTTATTTTAAAATAAAACAATTTATATTGTAAGAAAAGAATCATCACATATTGATTAACACAGCTGAGAGATACTTGGATCTTGTGCATGCTCAGTCATGTCCAGCTCTTTGTGACCCAGGAACTGTAGTCCACAAGGCTCCTCTGTCCATGGGATTCTCCAGGCAAGAATTCTGGAGTGGGTTGTCATGCCCTCCTCCAGGGGATCTTCCCAACCCAGGAATCAAACCCTCGTCTTTTGTGTCTCCTGCATTGGCAGGTGGATTCTCTATCATTGTACGCAGCTGAGAGATAGTGATTGATCACAAAATGAGAATGGTATATTTTCAGGAATGTCTGACGAATGGGAGGGCAGATAAACCAAAAGAGCATTTGTCGGGTGGCCCAGAGTCTCTTGGGAAATAACTCACGTTGAGAGAAAGAATAGGGCATCCGTTTGTACAAGAGCTTTGGTCATTTGATCAGAGTGTGATCCTGACAAGAGCACTGACTTGGGCCTTCAGGCGCACTTCATGGTATAGTCTCCACTGAACTTGGGGTTTTGGATTATAGAACCTGAATGAATTATTTTAACAAAACTCTATTCAACTTTTAAAGTGCCTGAGAGCCCTTTAAACTGCAACTCAAATAGAAGGAATTCGCTCCCGGTGTTGTGTTTTTTACACTCTTATGTTACTGGCATGTATGTGTGTTTGCGGGGTGTAAGGGGGGTCTGTTTTGTTTAACTGTTCATTTTCATAATTTTTACACATAGAACATATATAGGTAATCACCTTCTATTCACTTTTTTCTTAGTTTTTCCTTAACCTGTCTCCTATTTGACCTGTTGCTTTTTATATAATTTTGATATTTAATTGATTTATAGGTTGTATACACTAAGGGAGATATATTTTCTTAGTTTCAAAGTGTCAGGGTACTTCAAATCATCCTTCTTTATGTGTTGAGATGGTAAAAAAAAAAATTTAAAAAGATCAGAGTTCCTTGATAGAAACCTCTAAAGATAAACCTCTCAAAAGATAAACAGTTTCAAGTAGGGGGTCACACTGGCTCATTTTGTGATGCTGCCGATACTTTCCATGAGCTGCGGGTTGCTCAGGTGTTAAGGGCATTCTTAAAATTCTGCAGTGGAGAAGAACTATAATTATTTTACATTTGTTCAAAATGTAGCTCTTTGAGCTGGACTTTGCCTGTCACTTTCTTGCATCCAAAATGACAGTTGTGAGCTTATAAAGTCACCCAAGAATTTGATAAGCTGAATTGAACTCTATTTTCTCTACATTATGCTCATACAAAGGAGAGAACAGTTTCTAAGGCTGAAAAAGAGGTAGTGTTGGGGGAAAGTGGTCCCACTACCAAAAACACAGGGTTTTCTCCCCAAAACTAATCAGTTTTTGGTATCAATTCTTTCATTTATAAGTCTATACAGTATTCACATGTATATTATGTGAGAGTTGATCTTACCTGAATTTATTGGAACAATGGGAGATATGTCCCAAATTTATAATGAAGTTATTGAGAGTCATTTTGAGTTTTAAATCTAGAGAGAACTTTTAAAGAGACAATTCACTGAGTTTGATATAATTGCTTTTGATAGTAGATGCAATTTTGTCCTTAAATGGGGAACATTGAAATGTTACATTTTTCCCCAATGTATTAATAATCTTCAATGATGAATTAAAACACCTAAATTTTATTTCTGGCCTTGCCGCAGTCTAGCTAGGTAACGCTGGGCAAGGCTTTTTAACATATTTTTCCAAATGAAAATGACCACTGAATGAGAGTTTCTTTCCTTCTGACTGTATAACTTTTTGAAAATTAATTTACAATGTTGTGTTAGTTTCAAGTGCACAGCAAAGTGGACTGTTCAAATGGACATTCAGCAAAATAGATTCAGATTTTTCTATTCTTATCCAGATTCTTTTCCATTATAGATATTTACAAGATAGCGAATGTAGCATTCTGTGCTTTATAGTAGGTCCTTGTTGTTTACCTATTTTGTATATAGTTGTGTGTATATGAGGCTTCCCCAGTGGCTCAGTGGTTAAAAAAATCCACCTGCAAAGCAGGAGACAGGAGTTCAATCCTTGGGATGGGGAGATCCCCAGGAGGAGGGCATGGTTACCCACTCCAGTATTCTTGTCTGGAGAATCCCACGGACAGAGGAGCCTGCCGGCCGACAGTCTATATGGTCGCAAAGAGTCGGACACAACTGAAGAAACTTAGCATGCACACAGTGTGTATATATCTAGCTGAATGACATTTTAAAATCCTAAAGTGTTGACAGTGGGAACCCAAGTTCTTTTCCAAAATTTTATTTTTCATAACTTCAGTGTGAGCTCAGTGGGCACCAAGGACTTGGGCTCTGCAGCGTTGGGCACCTATTCCTCTTCTCTCTTCAATTCAGTTCAGTCGATCAGTTGTGCCCGACTCTTTGCAACCCCATGGACCACAGCGTGCCAGGCCTCCCTGTCCATCACCAACTCCCGGAGTCTAACCAAACTCATGCCCGTTGAGTCGGTGATGCCATCTAACTGTCTCATCCTTGTCGTCCCCTTCTCCTCCCTCCTTCAGTCTTTCCCAGCATCAAGGTCTTTTCAAATGAGTCAGCCCTTCACATCAGGTAGCCGAAGTATTGGAGCTTCAGCTTCAGCATCAGTCCTTCCAATGAACACCCAGGACTGATCTCCTTTAGGACAGATTGGTTCGATCTCCTTGTAGTCCAAGAGACTCTCAAGAGTCTTCTCCAACACCACAGTTCAAAAACATTAATTCTTTGGCACTCAGCTTTCTTTATAGTCCACTCTCACATCCATACATGACTAATGGAAAAATCATAGCCTTGACTAGATGGACCTTTGTTGGCAAAGTAACGTCTCTGCTTTTAAATATGCTGTCTAGGTTGGTCATAACTTTCCTTCCAAGGAGTAAACGTCTTTTAATTTCATGGCTACAATCACCATCTGCAATGATTTTGGAGCCCCTCAAAAAATAGTCTCTCACTGTTTCCACTGTTTCCCCATCTATTTGCTCTCTTAAATTAGGTCAAAGCATACTCTTAGCACACATCAGATCTTCAATGGTGGAGATGCTGAGATTGGTCCAGATAAGAGCTGCAAGCTCACCTCCTCATGTCTATGTCAGGCAGCCCAGAGTGGGTGAGGCTGAAAGTGTGGGTGGGTATTTACTCACAGACTCACCATTCCTGTTTCAGCTTTAGTTGCTTCACCAACCAGATTCCAAAAGTCTCTCATTTAGTGTGGCTGCTGGTAGCTCATTTCTGAAGATTTGATGTAAAAGCAAAGAAATATTTTACTTTAAATAGTATTTTTTCTTAAATTCTAACACATTCTTCACTTACAATGACAGTAAGTCTATTCTCCTGGTTTGCTTAAATGTTAGTCAGCTAATCACTGCTCAAACAGTTGATTGAACTGGGACATTTAGTTCATGAAAATAACTAGGCTGCAACTCACTTTAGTTATTGCAGATGATTTAATTACCAGGTATCCATCAAATTAATCTCTCAGCTATTACAACCCCAAATAAAACTTGTAAATCTATTTAGTTGAGCTAGCTAGAAATGACCTAAACATGGAGGATTCAGTCTTTCAATCAATGTTTTTACCCATCACTGAAAATGGAAAATATCCTAAACATTTTTCCACATTTTAAGTAAAAATGTTTATCACTACATTGACCTTCAACCAAAGGACAGTGACCACTAAAGCCCTAGAATGTGACTCTAAATTAGGGTTATAAAGTTTTCTGAAGACTTCATATCTTTCTCCTTAACAAAAGAAAGGTAAGATAAGAAATAGGAAAAAGTTCATTTGTACCTTTTTTTCAGTTTCTACATATAAGTGATATCATATACTTATCTCATCTATGAAACAGAAATAGACTTACAGATGTAAAATAAACTTATGGTTACAAAAGGGTAAAGGGAGAGAAATATTGGCATTAACATATACACATTACTATACATAAATATAAAGTAGATAACTAATGAGGGCCTACTGTATAACACAGGGAATTCTACTCAATACTCTGTAATGACCAATGGGGGGGGGAATCTTTAAAAAAAGGGGATATATGTATATGTATAACAGATCCACTCTGCTGTACATCTGAAATTAACACAACACTATAAATCAATTTTATTCCAATAAAAAAAATTTTTAAAGAACTAAGTAAAAAGAAAATGATGCTTCCTTCCTGTGTTCATATTAGGCTTACCTGATGGCTCAGTGGTAAAGAATATGCCTGCAATGCAGGAGACCTGGGTTCGATCCCTAGGTTGGGGAGATCCCCTGGAGGAGGGCATAACAACCCACTCCAGTATTCTTGCCTGGAGAATCCCCATGGACAGGGGAGCTTGGTGGACTACAGTCCATCGGCTCAAAAAGAGTCAGACACAACTGAGTGGCTAAGCACAACAAGGTTCATATTACCTGATGGTGAACAGAGATTTTTATGGGTTGTATCAAATGCACTTAATTGCAGGTTGCATCAGAGAAAGTTCTTTCTACACACCAGTTCGTGTGATGGAATGGGAGGAGCCAGGTGGTATTGGAGCATTCTAGATGGTGTTTCCATTCTACTCTATGTTCTTTCGTTCCTATCAACCAAGCTTATTTAATACGCTTTGGAATTTGGAGAAGAAATTAGAGCTGGCAAACATGTGAAAGAATTTTTAAACCTATAGGTTCTTCTGACTTTAGAACCAGTTGTTATATTACCAGGAAGAAATAAATGCAGATGTTGGACCATGCCAAAAATCTTGTCAAGAGAATGGATTGTTTCATACAGAAACGAGATGTGGCTTCTGATCCTGGTGGCACATTTGTTCCAGAGAAACGTGAATTCAGGACACATGCCAGTTATCACTGTGGACCCAGAAGCATTCATGAATATTGTAAGTTGAGATTTTCCATGTTTGGGGGGAAAGGACGTACCTTACATGCTTATTGCTTACAACTGTGTATTATCTGCATTATATATCATATTTATACCTGGTGGTGATTTTTGCTAGTAGAGCATAGTTGTAAATTAACGTATTGTCCCGAAAAGAACACTAAGCTGAGTGTGAGTGGATGTGGGTTCACCTCAAACAGTTTCAGTAAATTCAGGCAAATAATTAAATCCCTCTGAGCTTCAAATGCAATTTAACTTTTTCTTGAATTCTTAGGTTCATCCTCAGTTCAGTTCAGTTCAGTCGCTCAGTCGTGTCCAACTCTTTGCGACCCCTGAACAGTTAAATCATTGCAGTGTCTTGAGTCAAGCTCAAGACAATATTTCCAATATTAGAAATATATTAGACCTCCTTTCTTACTCTCAGGACAGCCCTTTTTAGTAACATTTTGTGCCATTCTAATCTATTTAATCTTAGTTTGAACTGGTAACTCTGTTGACTGGCAGTAAAAGGACCCTTATGAATGCTAGAGAGGTCTTCCTGTAAGTAAAATTCATGAATGATGTGATTTCTCTAAGCATCCCACAAAATATTTTTTTGGCTTCTGCTCACATTCTTAGCTGAGTTTTAATAACATTCATGATATAGTAATGCTTATCCCACAGCAGACATTGTGATGAAAGCTGAAAAGATATCATTTCATCTTCACTGTCCTATGCTATAGATATGACCATCCTCATTTTCCAATCAAAGAACTGAGATGAAAGAAGTTAAGCAACTCAAATCAGGCCACATCCCTGGTAGGTGGTAGAACTAGAATTCAAATCCAGTCCTGCCTGAACACACAACTCATAATTGTAACTCTGCAACAAATCCTCCCAGGGAAGAAGAGGCTGCCTCCAGCTGAGTAAGGTGATTCTCTGTAATGTTCATGCTCCATAGCTTTATCATAGACTTAATATACCCTTATACAGATTTAAGATACTTTTTACAGAAACTTCCTTGAATGAATTCTAAAACTCTAAATAGGTTATCAAAATATTCTTAATCTACATACATGCAAATACTGGGAATGGGTTGCTATTTCCTTCTCCAGGGGATCTTCCCCACCTAGGGATCAAACTCTCGATACATTGTAGGTGGATTCTTTCCCAATGAGCCATCGGGGAAGCCATATAAATTAGTACCCTGAAGCACTTCTATTCTACTTCATTTAATTTATATGAGAGATTATAAGAATTTTCTACCTTACTTTGCCTCTCCATGTACAATTCTCCATGCAGAGTCCAATTTAATGGATTTTAGTCTTAGGGCTTCTGAAGCCCCAGCGTTGTGTAGGTTCTGGGCACACCCAGTGGGTGAGGCCCAGGGAGATTGGCTATATCTACAACTAAAGAGATTCTCTTCACTCAACAACCCAGAAGAATCTGTATGGGAACTTCTAAGAGCCAGAAGGATGTCTCCTAAGCATCTGGCTCACTGGTAAAGCATATGCCTGACAATGCAGGAGACACAGTAACACAGGTTCAATTTTTTTATCAGAAAGATCTCCTGGAGAAGGAAATGGCTACCCACTCCAGTGTTCTTGCCTGGAAAATGTCGTGGACAGAGAAGCCTGGCAGGCTACCGTTCATGGGGTTGTAAATAAACGGACATGACTAAGTGTCTGAACATATACACACAACGAATTCATATGGATATAATTTATCCTACATTTTGGCATACAACTTGCCTCACTCAAGTATTCTTCCAGCTAGTGCTAATTGAGCACCCGTTAGGACTCAGTGCACCCATTAGGACTCAATACCGGGCTAAGCACCAAAGTTACAGAGGGACCTAAGCATATCAAAGCCCTGAGTTCATGGAGTTAACAATCCAGGAGAGAAGACAGACACTCAATTACTAAGAGCAGTGAAATCAAAAAAGAAAATGTAAAATAGAGAATTTAATAACTTTTTCTGAAGAAAGATTTCTTAACCTGAATTCTGAAAGATGAGTAGGAGTTACTTGAAGGAGTAGGGGTGATTTTTAATGACAGTAGCAGCTAATGCTCGTTAAGTCCCTACTATGTACCAGTCAACCTTGCTGGTGTCATATGTGAATTATCTTTTTACATTCTTTGCAATAATCCCACAGAATGCAAACTACTGCACACGCATGTGTGGGTGCTCAGTTGTGTTTGACTCTTCGAGATCCCACAGGCTGTAGCCTTCCAGGCTCCTCTGTCCATGGGATTGTCCCAGCAAGAAAATGGAGTGGGTTGCCATTTCCTCCGCTAGGGGACACCATCCTGACTCAGGATGGAAGCTGTGTCTCCTGCGTCTCCTGCACTGCCGGCAGATTCTTTACCTCTAAGGCCCCCGGGAAGCCTGAATAGACTATTGGTGTACCTAATTTATGAACAACTAAACTGAGCCATAGGAATAGGTTAACTAAATTTCCTAAGATCCCAAAGTTTATGTATTAACAGAAGAGTCAGGATTTAAAAACTCAAGCGGTAGGACCCCACAGCCTTTCTCTTAACTACTATGCCCTTTAATCCTGTATACTACACTGGCCACTTTGCACCTGGCTTTCTCCTACCAGCAGCTAATAGGAATAATCCTGTCCTTCTCTAAGTAATGACAATGGGCAGAAACTGAGGATACTTAGGAGATTTGGCAGCTTCATATTTTACAAATGCATTGTAATTACCTGATTCGTAACCTGAAGTGAGTCAGGAATGTTTAAGTGCCCCAAATGTTTCTGACATATGCTCAGGTTTTGGAATAAGTGTTCTTGTCCAGTGGTTCTCAAATGTTAGAGTGCATCAGAATTACCTAAGAGACTTGTTAAGACCCAAATTGCTGGACCTTATCCTCAGAGTTTCCAATTCAATAGCTTTGAGTGGAAACTGATCATTTTGTGTTTCTACCAATTGTCCAAGTGATGCTATGCTCTTGGCTCAGGGCTACACTTTAAAAATTATCCTAGTTCAAGCTCCACATTAAAGATAAAGAAAATGAGAACTGGATAGGGTTGACTTTTTTTTTAAACAATAACCTAATTAGCTAGTGAGAAGCAAGGAATTTCTTGTCTATCTCTTCCATACTCAAGAAATCTACTTTTTACTTTCTAATCATTGAGAATATAACCATACAGAACTGAACAAAAAAATTATATATATGTATTTTTTTTTGCTTTTTCTGTAGAGTGAAATCATCCAACATAAAGGTTATCCTTGTGAGGAGTATGAAGTCTTAACAGAAGATGGATATATCCTTTCTGTTAACAGAATTCCTCAAGGCCTCATGCAACTTAAGAAGACAGGTATGATTTCCCCTATTTATCCCAACATGGCAGTCTTCCCTACAGTAAAGAATTCCTTGTGATTTGAGTATGTAGAAAGATACCTGGGTTTTTGGTACAGACTGGGCCCATTATTCCAGCCAAAAGGTGGCTTCAGCTCCTTCTTAATTCCCATCACCACTGCCCCACTCCCAATTATCTCAAATCAACAGTGAGGTGTGGGTTTTTTGGCTGTGTTGAGCACACAGGCGTTCTCTGCTTGCAGCACACAGGGTTAGTTGCCCCTCAGCATGTGGGATCTTAGGTCCCTGATTAGGGATTGAATCCACATCTCCTGCATTGGAAGAGGAATTCTTAACCACTAGACCACCAGGGAAATCTCTAAACACAGCATTTGCTCTTCAAAAAACACCTTCAAGAAAAGTCTATTTTTTGATCCCTTATAGTAATTAATTCATCCCCCCAAACCCCCCCTATATAGATATTCTAGAATATCCCCTGATGATCTCTTAAATAGATCACTGCAAACCTTGCTCACAAAGAATATAAACTCCAACACGGCATCTGATATTCACCCTAGGACACTATATTCCCCATCCAGATAGTCTTATAAATATCCTGTAAATATTTAAGATGTTGCTCAGCTTTTCACTAAAGTCTTTTAAAAAATTGAGCACTATATGTATATTTTAATGTTTTGGTACATGTTTCCATAGCTCTTACAATCCCTTTTTTTAAAAAATAATTTTCAGCCACTGTTGGCTTTTAAGAAATTCACCTTCATTATTAATTAAAGTATACCCATCCTTCAGCTACATCTGGCTCTACTCCTTTTAAAAGGTTAGATCTATTTACAGCAGCAACTATGTTATCGGCCGTGAGTACAGATAATTTAATTTCTTACTGTCTTCTTTCCATATACCAGGTACAATGCTAAATTTATTTACATTAATCCTATTTAGCTTTCACAATAATCTGAAGAAACTGCCACTCACAGAGGTTAAATTACCCAGAGAATCTCTATTAGTACTTGCTAGTATGTTGCAAAACCTGCACTCAAATTAAGATTCCTCTCTTAACTAGGACGAGAAAATGCTGATGAATGCTATTTGGCTTTGGTATAAAGAAGCTTCAGGGTCCTATTTTACTCTAATTTACTTTGTACAGCTTTTTCAAATAATATATTTTCATTTTACTTTATTTTTTTCTTTGGAGTATAATTATTTTACAATGTTGTTACTTTCTGCTGTACAAGGAAGTTAATCAGCTAGATGTGTGCATACATCCCCACCCTCTTGTACTTATCCTCCCTACTCCGATCCCACCCCTCCTAGTCATCAAGGAGCAACAAGCTGAGCTCCCTGTACTATACAGCAGGTTTCCATTAGCTATCTGTTTTACACATGGTGGGAGCCTGGCGAGCTAAGTCCAACAGTCGAACATGATTGAGCAACTAAACACAGCACACAGCACAGTGTATATATATCAAACCTAATCTCAAAATTAATCCCACCCCCTCCTTCCCCCTCCCCCATGCCCCCATATCAATTCTCTAGGTCTGTGTTTCTATTCTTGACCTGCAAATAGATATACCTGTACCATTTTTCTAGATCCCACATATATACATTGTGAAGTGAAAGTCAGTTTTGTCTGACTCTTTGTGACCCCATGGACTATACAGTCCATGGAATTCTCTAGGCCAGAATACTGGAGTGGGTAACCTTTTCCTTTTCCAGGGGATCTTTCCAACTCAGAGATTGAACCCAGTTCTCCCATATTGCAGGCAGATTCTTTACCAGCTGAGCCACAAGGGAAGCCCGCATATATACGTTAATATGTGATATTTTATTTTCTCTGACTTACTTCACTCTGCATGACAGACTCTAGGTCCATCCACATCTCAACGAATGATCCAATTTTGTTTCTTTTTATGACTAATATTCTATTGTGTATATATACCACATCATCTCTATCCATTCTTCTCTTGATGGACGTTTAGGTTGCTTCCACATCCTGGCTATTGTAAATAGCACTTCAATGAACTTTGGGGTACACGTGTCTTTTTAAATTATGGTTTTCTACTGGAGAGGGTGTGGAGAAAAGGGAACTCTCTTGCACTGTTGGTGGGAATGTGCAGCTTTTTTGCACACCAGATAAATAGCTGTGCTTTATATATGTCCAGCATGCCCTTATGTCAGTGCTTTTGAACTTACGGTTCTCTCTCTGGACCACTGTTTCATCAGATATCTATGCAGTTTGCTCTGGCCTCTCTTTCAGGTCTTCTGCCATGTTCTTCCCTAACCAGTCTGTTCAAAATAACAAACCCTTGCCAGCTATGGAGATCTGGCCCTTTATCCTGATTACTTTACTTATAGCCCTTGACACCATTGATATATGATAGATATTTTCTCATTTGTTTATTAACTATCTCTCCCAACCAGGATGTAAACTCAGCAAGAAACTTTATCAGTGTTGTTCAAGGGTATAACCAGTGCCTAAAATAGTGCCAAGCACATGGCAGATGCCAGATATATGTGGAATGAATGAGTGAATTTTTTGTAAATAAATGAATAGCCTCGAGATAGAAAGAACTTTTTCACTAAGCCCCACGAATCCTAGAGGGAAAGCAAGCCACAGTTCTTCCAAGCAATCAGGAGACTGCGGCCTTTCATAAGCTTAGGGGGTTACCTGCAGCACCTATTCATGGATGGAGTTTGTTTTCTTAAATACAGTTTATTTATTTATTTATTTACTTAATTACTTATTTATTTACTCACTTATTTATTTACTCATTGTCCAGGCAATTGGAGTTCATGGTGAAAGTGAAAGTGAAAGTCGCTCAGTCATGTCCGACTCTTTGCGACTCCATGGATTACACAGTCCATGGAATTCTCCAGGCCAGAATACTGGCGTGGGTGGCATTTCCTTCTTCAGGGTATCTTCCCAATCCAGAGATAGAATCCAGGTCTCCCGCGTTGCAGGCGGTACCAGCTGAGCTACCGGGTGCAGAATACTCCCCTCTAGTGGCTGATGTTGTTCCTGCAGCTCCCATCGGCCTCTTCAAGGAAATCTCCCATCAATGATGGAAAAGGATTTCTCATCATCTCTTCAAAAAGAGAAGGAAATGGCAAGCCACTCCAGTGTTCTTGCCTGGAGAATCCCAGGGACGGTGGAGCCTGGTGGGCTGCTGTCTATGGGGTCGCACAGAGTCGGACACGACTGAAGCGACTTAGCAGCAGCAGCAGCTTCAAAAGGAGGGCCGATAAAATTCATACTGCAACAACTGAAAGATGTCTATAGTAAGTTTGTGACAAAGCCTTTTTAAAATTTTATTTTCTCAAGTAATCATTGTTGGCTTCAAATATTTACATCAAGAGATAAAATAGGCTGGACGATCTTCACAAGCTATAGATCTTTGAGCAGCCCTTACACGCTCACCTGCTAGCTATAATTTAAATGAAAGCCCAGGACTCAAGGGAATGTTTGAAATGAAATAAATCATTTCTAAGCCAATTCATTCACTATGTGAACCATAAGTACAAAGCATACTGCTAGGGAGGATCAAGCTGGCCCCAACCACGGGAAACGTCCTTAGGGTTCCAAAGAGGAGCACTGATTCTCCTTGATCTGATCACCTCAGGTTGGGGTCATCTCCTTGAGGGTTAAGAGGATGAACTCAAGGACCAGACAGAAAGGGAAACCTAAAATAACTTTGAGTTCCTTTATCCTGGCCTTGCGCTAGCAGCCCTCGAGTTCTCGCTCCAAAAGGATAAAATGAGGCAAATGGCATTCATCAAGATTGCCCAGATGTTGAATTCGTTTGCTACAGAAAGTCCTTTGTCTCATACGGAGGCTCTGAGTATGAACTGAGTGTGGACTTAGTTCACTGATATGGACTCAGTTTACTGAATGACAGGAGCTACTATCTTTTAAGAGGTCAGGTATTTCCATTTTGGCAGCACTTTGCTAAGGCAGTGTCTATTGTTTTTCTACCATAAAGTTCATATTCTTCACTTTGGAATTCATAAATAATTTTTGAGGAGATATTTTCAGGATATGTAAATATCCTGTATCTCTTCAAACTTTTACCCATTAATTTTAGCTTTCATGGTTGAATTTATAACACCATCCAAGTTTCTATAGTCCCTGGTGGCTCACACGGTAAAGAATCCTCCTGCAATGCAGGAAACCTGGGTTCTATCACTGGGTCAGGAAGATCCCCTGAAGAAAGGAATGGCAAACCCACTCCAGTATTCTTGCCTGGAGTATCGTGGACAGAGGAGCCTGGCAGGCTACAGTCCATAGAGTCACAAAGGTCAGACACAAATGAATGACACTTTCACACACATGGTGTAACTAAGAGTTTTTTTCTCCCATAATTGCTTGTTTATTCTTTATTGATATCAATGTTAACTCATACATTTTTAATTTATTCAATGGGATATAATTTTTATCATCATTATTTATTTTGATGTTAAAACTTTCACATGTTTAACAGCTGAAATTCCTTCAAGTTGGCTTGCCGGTCCTCTTGATATGAAAGACCTATAATAATTAAGCCATTAGGTGTATGGTGTGTATGTGTATATATATATATGTGTGAGTGTGTGTAAATATTATATTTATAATTACAGAATTGTATGTTTGTTTATTATTACTATAGTAAATATATAATACATTGATTATATTTGTGTATATATGTGTATATTAATAGTATTTCAATAATCATGTATACTGTATAATCCTAATTTTAAATTGTATATTAATTTTATTGCTCAGTCCCTAAGTCATTTCTGACTCTTTACAGCCCATAGTATACATTATTGGTATTATAATATTAATATGCACACATATATTTATAATTTTATAATCTAGCATATTAAAATATAATAACATAATTTATTTTCTTATTTATATGTGATAGTTATGATTATATATAATTAAATTAATCATTATACTATACGTTCTTCCTGGGGTACTTCCAATATCCTCTGACCCCAGACAAGTCTAATGATAATGGTAACTACACAAAAGCAACAATAGAAGGCAAACGTTATTGAGTCTTTCTCTGTGCCAGACATTCTACCATCTGCTATTTTACTTAATCATAACAAAAATACTATTTTTTTCCTGAGGAAGTCGAGGCACAGAAAGGTTAAGTAACTGGCCAAGGTAATCAAGTTAGCAAGCAGGTGAATCGAGGTTTGAACACAGGTCTGTCTAACTTTAAACCTTCAAACACATTAAGGGGTAAGACAGGTGCAGAACATTGCATGCCATTGGAATGCACTTTTCTGTAGGTCCCAGACCTGTGGTGTTACTGCAGCATGGCCTGCTGGGAGATGCTAGCAACTGGGTTTCCAACCTGCCCAACAACAGCCTGGGCTTCATTCTGGCAGACGCTGGTTTTGACGTGTGGCTGGGGAACAGCAGAGGAAACGCTTGGTCTCGGAAGCACAAGACCCTCTCCATAGACCAAGATGAGTTCTGGGCTTTCAGGTACATGCAAACCTTGAGAGTGGAGGTGAACATGGATGTCTTTGGGAGAACTGAGCGAAGAATTAGAGCTCCTGGTATTAGGATAATTTACTTTGGTTGGCCCATCAATATCCCAACACTATGTCCCCGAATTGTCATAGTTGACTAGTGATTCTCTGGGGGCAGTATATTGAGTTCCCCATGTAGAAGGTTGGTATGGTCAATGGGAGAAGAATGATGGTTAGTGTCAGCTGATGGAGACTGGAATGGGAGAGATGTAGGTCCATTTCCTTGTAGATAGATATCCTGGGACTGACTCTTCCCTAAGTGACGACTCCCACCCCCAGAAGAAGATGAGGAAAGGCAGTGTTAAAGATACGAGAGGAATGGATAAGCCTTAGGGGCCATCAACTTGGCTAATATATCTCTCACACTCTTACAAAAGTTTTCTTAATGTTTTTATTTGAATGATCTATTGATATCCATTTCACCACAGAAGGGACCCTGCAGCATCTTTAATACATTTCATGTGAAGAATCTGCATGGGAATTCCCTGGCAGTCCAGTCATTCAGACTTCATGCTTCCACTGCAGGCAGTATGGGTTTAATCCCTGGTGGGGAACTAAGATCCTGCAGGTCATCTGGCATGGCCAAAAAAACAAACAATCTGGTTGGCCCTGTGCTGTTCTGTTAGTCAAATAACGAGGACACCTCCACTAGGGGGTAGAGCTTGTGCTCACTAAATGTTGATTAAGACAGTTATTTCTCTATGATCATATCTAGAGAAAACAGCAGTTTGCGAACACCCCATGATCCCAGAGGCACCCATGCATCATGGGTTTGAAACAAGTCCATCCTGAGTGTTGTAGGGAGCACAGTAACAAGATGATGGATGGGACTGACAACTCAAGGGTGTTTGTAAACCCTGGGGGGCTGCTTTTGTTTGTTTCTGGTTATAATTTTTCATATAACTTTGTCTTTTCCCTTTGTAGCTATGATGAGATGGCTAGGTTTGACCTTCCTGCAGTCATAAACTTTATTTTGCAGAGAACGGGCCAAGAAAAGATTTATTATGTCGGCTATTCACAGGGCACCACCATGGGTAGGTTCCAAAAAAATCAGGTTTGTATATTCAGGAGAAATGTGAGTGTATATGAGCACAGCCAGGCCAGGCATCACACACTTCTCTCAGATCTGGCTTCTTCAGGGCCATGAGATTCTGATTTCTCCCTGCCTACCCTCCTGCCCCACAATGTGTAAATATTAGCTTAGACAGAGAGTATGCAGGCGCTTTTGAAATAGACACTTAGTATTTCAAATATAATGGCCATGCCCTGGCTGTCTATGACAGTATTTTCCCCCCAAAGGCTCTAGAAAGATTGTCCCTTTGCAATCTGAGGTATTAGTCTCTATTTTATAAGTATGGAAACTGAGGCACAGACTGACTTTACCAGTATCCCATTTCTAGTCTATGGGCACAAATAAGAACTGGAATCCAGTTCACTGGACCACTTCTCTACTAGTGTGTGTGAAAGTTGCTCAGTCATGTCAGACTCTTTGCAACCCCATGGACTATACAATCCATGGAATTCTCCAGGCCAGAATACTGGCATGGGTAGCCTTTCCCTTCTCCAGAAGATCTTCCCAACCCAGGGATTGAACCCAGGTCTGCCACATTGCAGGCAGATTCTTTAGCAGTTGAGCCACCAGGGAAGCCCAAGAACACTGGAGTGGGTAACCTATCCCTTCTCCAGCAGATCTTCCCAACCCAGGAATCAAACCGGGGTCTCCTGCATTGCAGGTGGATTCTTTTCCCAACTGAGTGACTGTGTTCCAATTTGGGCTCCAGAAAAGTTAGAGACCCTGTGTTCCAATTTGGGCTCCAGAAAAGTTAGAGACCCAAGAAAACCAGCAAAACTCTGTTATCTCAATACCCATTATGTTAGAGAATGTGCTTTTTATCAATAAGCAAGGAAATGTCTTTCATCCTTGATGTCTCTCACTATAAAGATTTATGAAAAATACCTCACAAACATCTGAGAATTAAGTAAGATCCATGAAAGTCTCCTGCAAAGTGTCTAACATATAGTTACCTCTCAATATACGTATTTTCTCAAAATCCATATTATTGGGTTCAGTAATTTAATAATTTACTGAGAACCTAGTAATGAGCAGCAAATATCCTAAACGTAAAAGGAAGCTCAGAGATGTGGTTGCTGCTGTTGTTTTTGCCTGTTGAGAAGCTTATAATTTCTCAAGAGAGTTAGAATACACATAATTACTTAGCTACTAAACAACAAAACAATTACTGAAACATCTTGATAGAAGTAAAATAAGCATTTTATTCGCTCTAGGATATTCGATATCCATGCTGACATATTTCTTTATTGCAGGCTTTATTGCATTTTCCACCATGCCAGAGCTGGCTCAGAAAATAAAAATGTATTTTGCTTTAGCACCTATAGCTACTATTAAGTACGCAAAAAGCCCTGGAACCAAATTTTTGCTGCTGCCAGATATGATGATCAAGGTATGTGACTTCTCAGATAATTCCTTGTCCATGCACAAGAGTTTTCCAGCCCATTGGCTAGGAGATACACTTTCACACTAGAGACACTTCTTTTCGACTATAATGACTATTTCATTTCATGTTTTTACAGGGATTATTTGGCAAAAGGGAATTTCTCTACCAGACCCGGTTTCTCAGACAGTTTGTTATTTACCTTTGTGGCCAGGTGATTTTGGATCAGATTTGTAGCCACATCATTTTACTCCTTGGAGGATTTAATGCAAACAATATAAACATGGTAAGTGGCAGCCTAGTCAACTCTCAGTGTCCCAGAACAAAGCAGTTATTAGTCTCCCTCCTTGAGGATGAGCTAATGCCAGGGAAGATTTAGGGAAGTGATGCTCCAAGAAACTCCGTTTTCTTTAAATCATAATACTATGCAGAAAATACATCAACATGGGCTGAGTCAAGTTTAACATAACAACATGACTACACATTAACTCCATAGATTCAGGATTGAAGAGGTCTGAAAGCAGTTTTACTATAGTGAATTAACATCTGCAAAAACATGTGATTAGAACCCATATGTCAAAAGAGAAAACTGCTGTGCATCACCCACTTCTTTTTACTCAGACCTTTCTGGTTTGTAGTTTAAGTGCTGTGATAGGCTGTCTGGGAGTTTCAGTTTGGCTAAGACATAGCTTCCCAGGGCTTCCCAGGAAGTGTTAGTGGTAAAGAACTTGGCTGCCAATGCAGGAGATGTAAGAGACACAGGTTTGGTCCCTGGGTTGGGAAGATCCCCTGGAGGAGGGCATGGCAACCCACTCTAGTATTCATGCTTGGAGAATCCCATAAACAGAGGAGCCTGGCAGTTTATGATCCATAGGATTGCAAAAAGTCAGACACAACTGAAGCAACTTAGCACACACAAGGCATAGCTACCATTTGGTGAGTATGACATTGGGTTCCCCAGGAAGCATACTCTGAGATGGAGATTTGTGTGCAAAATAATTTGGGCTATGGCCTTGGAATAACACCTAGAAAAGGGAAGGCAACAGGGTTTGGTAAATCAAAAGAGTCCAGCTGAGACGTAGCCTCCTTGGAAACCTCAGTTGACCCTCTAGGGATCTCTGACGATGGGATGACCCTTCAGGATTGTCCCAAGCTAACACAAGAGGGCTGGGTCTTTATAACCCCCACATCAAATAGTCATTTAATGCAGACAGCACCAGTCATGGGGAGACATTGGGCAGTGCAGCTCTCTGCAGAGGGTACAGTCCCCCAAAGACACCAGGCAGCTGAGGGCTATCTGTCAACAGCTGGAGGAACATGTTTTTAATTCCTGAAGATTTTTTGTGTTTTTTAATCAAAAATATAATGAAGAGCTATCATTTGATAAGCATTTTATTGTTTGCCAGGCTATCATTCCCTATAACAATCCTATGAGATGGATATTATTAATATTCTCACTTTACAGATTAATAACTTGACATTTAGTGGATTAAGCTATGTTCTCAATTTCTCCTAAAAATTAAACATCAGAAGTAAGGTTTGAATGCAGTTTCAGTTCTTGAGTCTTTATCCTTAATTACTTTGGGAAAGCTTTTTAAAAGATAAAGTCAGATGTCTAATGAGAAGCTTTTCTCAGATGAAAAATATAGGTGCTTGGGATATGTTTAGGGGCATTTTTTAATTACGTGCCTGTGTAGTTTCCTATTTCATGGATAAATGCTGAGACTTTAATGATGTTCCCATTTCTGAGTTTGAAACCCTGAAGGTTTGGTCTAAACAAGGTGCAAATCTTACAAGTTTTTCCATGCATGTCCCGCAAACTACTCATGCTTTGTTACAGAGCCGAGCGAATGTGTATGTCGCTCATACTCCTTCAGGAACATCTGTGCAAAATATCCTGCACTGGAGCCAGGTAAGGATACTGAATTTGTAGTCTTTGTCTAAGGTGTTTGCTCAGTTTGTCTGGAAAAGTCAAAGAATGCTCTTTGGACAACCCAGGAGTTGTTTCACCTTTATTCCAAGATGACACGTGATTCTGTCAACACTATTTCAACTGTGAGTTTGATCTAGAACACTGAAACTTTTCAGGATATGGGAGGAAAGGATTGGCCCTAGGACATCTTTAGTAGACTTCTGAAAGTGTGATTTCAAATGGTTCAGGTGAGCCCTTCTCAGTCTCTAGCCACCTCAAAGATGAGACTGGAGATAGGCTTTTCCAGCAGGACAGCATGGTCAAGTAGAAAGAAAAATGCAAACGCAGGTCTAATTCCCCAAAGAGGTTTCCCCGGAAGTCCTTTGTGCTGCACATTTCACCTGCAGCCAAGGAAGGAATGTCCTGATCAACCGTCACAGGAACTATCTCTAGGCCCAGTGTGGTGAGTTTTTTCGGCATTGGTTCAAGGAACAATGTGACTGCTAATTATTCTTTCACATGTGAAGAAGCAACAAAACTAATATTGCTCATTATAGATGATACAATAGAGTGACCCCAATCGGCTGTGAGAATAAAGATGCACATAGGACAGAGAGTTAGAACCTCACCAACCTTAGATTCTCACCTATTAAAAATACCCCCCGGAGAAGGGAATGGCCACCCACTCCAGTATTCTTGCCTGGAGAATTCTATGGAAGAGGAGCCTGGTGGGCTCTAGAGTCCATGGGGCTGCAAAAGAGTCAGACAAGACTGAGCGACTAATGTATATACATATATACTAAAAATCCTACTTTGTTTTTAAAAATGAGAGACTTTTAACTCAACAAAAAGTTGTAATAGTGATGATGACATTAATAAATCATAAATATTTTTATGTCCATTTTTCTAATTTAGAACCTAAGTCAAATTGTTCTTCAAAGGTCATTGTTATATTTTAGTAGATGTGTGTGAGAGCAAGAGAGAAAGAAGGAGAGAGAGAGAAGAGTGGGGGGAGGCATTTTATCATCAAAATCAAAGAAGATTTCTAAACTGGATTAAATTTTGGTCGTCTTCTTCCAGAATCACTACATTGCACAACTGTAGGGGGTTCTCTCCCGCTGTAGATTTGTGCAGGATATCTACCTACATAGACTACGATGGGGATACACTTTCTGGGATTGTATAAGATGGTGGTCAAGTATTTCTATAGCACATTTTTCTTCCTGAAGGACCTTATTCTTTACACTCTCCTGGAGATTATCCTGAAGTTGAATGGAAAGTAGTCTCAGGCTTTGTTCTCTGCTTCCCTCATAACTGCAGACTTAGCAGCATGTTTCCACCCCTCCTCCCACATTTATCCCTTAACACATTTGAATGCCATCTGAATTTTTGTTTCCTTTTAGGCAGTGAATTCTGGGGAACTCCGGGCATTTGACTGGGGCAGTGAGACCAAAAATCTAGAAAAACGCAATCAGGTAAGAAAATCAAATACCATCTGCTGAAAATATACCCTTTTGAAATGCATGAGACAAAAGTTATACTGGCAGTTTATTCTAGAAATGGGAATAAAGTACAAGAAATCAAGTAGAACAGAATACTACTTGGCCATAAAAAAGAATGAAATAATGCCATTTGCAACAATATGGATGGACCTAGAGATTATCATGCTAAGTGAAGTATGTCAGAAAAAGAAAGGAAAAATACCATATGTTATCACTTATATGTGGTATCTAAAATATGACACAAATGAACTTATCTATGAAGCAGACTTATAGACAAAGGGGAGAACAGACTTGTGGTTGCCAGGGTGGAGGGATTAGGAGAGGGATTGACTTGAAGTTTAGGATTAGCAAATGCAAACTATTATATATAAGATAGATAAACAACAGTGTCACACTGTGTAGCACAGAGAACTCTATTCAATATCCTGTGAATATAATGGAAAAGAAAATGACAACAAATATATATCTGAATCATTTTGCGGTACAGCAGAAATTAACACAACATTGTCAATCAATTATGTACATGGCATAAAATAAACTCTTAAAAAAGAATTCAAGTAGAAAGTAATTAGTTCTGGTTCAACTTCATTTAAGAATGAGAAAGTTCAAAGATTTGACAAGAGACTTTTAGAGGTTAAAAAACTGTTATAATGCAGTAGGAGAACTTTTCTGATGATGCTGCCTCTGTGAACAATGCACTGGGCCTCTTAGGAGCAAGATTGGGTAGACAGTGAAGGGAAGGGTGTAGTCTGTGACTGCTAGAAGAATCTTTCAAGATTTAAAAACAACAATAACAACAAAAAAAAATTAAAATGGCAGGAGTGAGGTTGGTTCATGGTATAGTAACAAGAGTCTTAATAACAAGTGAGAATTACTACATTAGTTGTGCCCCTACCCTACAAAGTTGTATCATGATGGCTAGACTGCTTTGATTCTTCAGACCTCAATCTGTTTCTCTTTAAAACAAAAATTACTGGATGAGGTAAATTTTAAGAGTTATCCCTGGTTACACTTTTAATGAATCTGAAATCTGCAAGTGAAAAATATGAAAAAATATTACCCAAGAAAATGTGTGTGTAATCAATGCTATGGACTAACATTTAAAGTAAAATGGGCATCAACCTTTTCTGAGCATAAAACCTTCACTGGAGTTTATTGGTTAGCTTGTATATGAATGTAAACAGATATGGACCATGCAAACATAAAGCTGGAGGGAGCAGAATATATACACAGGTGAATCTTTGAGAGTCCCACATCATACTTAGCATCCACTTTTCTACAACAGTCTAGATACAAAAGTCTAGGAAACTGGAGAGACCATTGCAGTGTCCCCCTGAAGAGTAAACTCTCCATCGTGAGTATCATGAGTATCAGCTATATATTTTTCTATATTAGGAAATAAAATATATTTCCTATATTTTAAGAAACAAGAAGAATTTTTGTTTCCTAAAATATATCTTTAGAGAAAGCATACCAGTTCCAAGACAGATTTACTTAATCAATATTTAAGGTCATGAGTTAGAAAGTGAAGCATACAAAATAGGTGACAGAAAATGTCATGGAAAGAAAAACACACATACCAAAAGGTATTATGACACAAAAAGATAATGTAGAAGCACATAGCCTTAGAGCCAGTTCTGATATTCAGTTCAATCTTTTCACCTGTTAGATGAGAAAAACATATTATAGGTTCCATAGACTATTCCAACCTTTCACATCTAGTTACTCTATAAAAGTGGATATGACCACAAACGTGGATGAAGACCATACACATATGTCTTATCATAACTCACAGTATCAGATGCTATACCTTCAAATTCTTAAAAGCCACAAAGAAAAATAAAGACTCCCAAGATTGGAGTCCTGGGTCCAGAGTGGATTTTCTGAGTGAGAAGTGGGCCTGGGCATTTCTGTTGAGAGTTCTTGGTGTTTATTAGCATCAGGGACTCTCAGCCAGCCAAACTGATCTGGTAGTTCTGTTTGAATAAGAGAAGACCTCAAGAACTAGGAATCCTTGATACCCTTTCTCTGGGTGATGGGCGACTAGAGCAGGGATCTGACTCTTACCACTTCTTGGTTCAAACTCCCTAAGTTTCAATGCCATTGGCTTCCCCATCTTTCTGGAGACACAGGATAGAAAACCCCTGGGAACATCCAAGTCCTTCTCAGTAGGTTCCATCCTCTTGCCTTTCTCTGTAGACTTCAATCTGACCTCATGAAATGTTATGAAATTGTCTTTGAAAAAGACAGGAGTATTATCTTTTTTTTTAACCTGTTTCTATTTTATTGCAATAAAGTTAGACATTGAATATTAGTATTAAATCTTTTAAAGACAATTCATATATTAAATATTTACTAATAGGAAGGGAAAGAATTGAACATGCAATACCAAAGGTGCTAGGCAATTGAGATGTTTTCTCATTTAACTTGGTAAGTTATTCCAGGCATCATCCACATTTTGCAGATGAAGAAACTGAGGTTAATTGAGGTTAAGCAGGGGCTGGAGTAGAAACTCTTACTGCAGTTTTGTATGGCTCCAGTGCCCATGCACCTTTCATCACGACACAGAGCACATTTACTGTGTTTATTAGAAAAGTGAAGTATGCGTTCTGAAGTCCGAATGTTACACAGTCAAAAACTATTTCTTTCCTCTAGCCAACTCCTATAAGGTACAAAGTTAGAGACATGACAGTCCCCACAGCAATGTGGACTGGGGGCCAGGACTGGCTTTCAGATCCGGATGATGTGAGGACACTGCTCTCCGAGGTGACCAACCTCATCTACCATAAGAACATTCCTGAATGGGCTCACGTGGACTTCATCTGGGGTCTGGATGCTCCTCACCGTATGTACAATGAAATCATACACCTGATGAAACAGGAAGATACCAGCCTTTCCCAGGGAACTGTCAGTGTCAGCTTGTGAAGCATCTGGTACTGACAAGTCTTAGGAAAAACCTCATGAATGATGGGGCCATGAATGAAAGATATTAGTGATTTTCAGCATTGGAAACACACCATATTAGTAAAAGGGAGGGCAGAGATTAGGGTTAAGATTGTTTTCATTCCTTCAGATTTTTTGCATTTGGGGCTAAAACTGACAGTTAATTTTTTTCAATTAATTGAACTACTCACTGGGTGAACACAGTTTTCATGTACTATTGTGTATTCTGCCATCTTGAAAGACAGGTTTTAGCTGACAGCTAGAAAGTATCTAGTCATTCTTTATGTCATTCAAATAAAGTTCCTTAAAACATTTATTTTTGTCTATGAGCCATATTTTTGGAGCAATAAAATAAAATGATGAATTGGGGTCAGAGGTCTTGAATCTCCAGATGGTTGCTGAATTTGGAAAAATAAACTAGATATTTTTACCTTATTGCTACAGAGACATAATACTACCTCAGGAAGCCAAATTGCTTTAACCAAAAAAGAAAAGTCAATGTACAGTATAGATGAAAAGGCCAAGTTTCATAGCTGAGAGTCAAAGAAGATTATCTTCTAGGATATTTATGAGTTTTTCCAATAAACCATGCATGTGTATTTCAGTACCTAGGTACTAGCTCAAGCTAGTACCTTTGATAATTTACAGATTGTTGCTAGGAGACCTACTGGCTACAAATGTCCAGCCCAGTTTTCTGCCTTCAAAAATTAAACAACAGGAAGAAAGTTTTAAAATATCATGAGCATTATACAACATTATGCTTTGATCTTAACAGAAGTACTGTTATTAGACAATCATACCCAATTTGATTCAGTTAATTTCTGTCGCTCAGTCATGTCCGACTCTTTGTGACCCCATGGACTGCAGCACACTAGGCCCCCCTTGCCATTGTGAATTCCTGGAGTTTACTCAAACTCGTCCGTTGAGTCAGTAATGCCATCCAACCATCTCATCCTCTGTCGTCCCCTTCTCCTCCTGCTTTCAATCTTTCCCAGCATCAAGGTCTTTTCTAATGAGTCAGTTCTTCACATGAGGTGGCCAAAGTATCAGAGCTTCAGCTTCAGCTTCAGTCCTTCCAATGAATATTCAGGACTGATTTCCTTTAGGATGGACTGGTTGGATCTCCTTGCAGTCCAAGGGACTCTCAAGAGTCTTCTCCAACACCACAGTTCAAAAGCATCAATTCTTTGGCAGTCAGCTTTCTTCATAAGCCAACTCTCACATCCATACTGGAAAAACCATAGCCTTAACTAGATGGACCTTTGTTGGCAAAGTAACTCGTTTATAAATCTGGATTTGTTTCTTTAGAAATTGTTCAATTTTCACACAGTTTTAAAGACAACAGTTATGAATTACACAGTATGGTGATTTTACAGACACCAAACTGAAGGCATACTGGCAATTTGTTGAAAGTTTCACTTTTTTTTTTTTTAATCTTCAGAGTCACCTTATAACTCAGTTCAGTGTGAATGGATCTTAGATAATGTAGTAAGACACATTTAAAGTCTTCAGAGTCTATATCTACACACAGCTACTTCCCTCAAAAAGTATGTGCTTAAGGTACTGTGCAGAGTTCAGTAAATTTTCTTGGATTTTATTTTTTTATTAGACCTTTGTTCTGTTTTGGGGATGGTAAATCTTTCATTCTTAAACTGCATTTGTTACTACACACTGTGTAAGTTCATAGCTAAAAATATTCAAGATGCAGTCTTGCTTTGCAAAATTCAATCATTTTTCAACGTGCCTATTTCTGTTCTGTCTCATTGACAAAGAACTTGAGACAGATATTTCAATGTTCACTATCTCTCCTCTAGGAGTTTAATCCAGACACCACCTCCTCACGTAGTTCTTTCTTGTAAAGAATTCTTTTATTCAAATAACTTACAATATTTTTATTTTATCAATAAAAAAATGCACTAACAAGGTTAGTAACTGCCCTGCATTCACAAGAGAATCATAAAAATACTTTTGAACAAACAACTTGATAGTCACATAATCATGTTTGAAATCAAGATGGCTCTAATTTGTAAACCGATAGCAAAACATGTAGAGATGCGCTGATACACTGGCTCTATAAGGAAAAAAGAAGCTCTGACTTGAAGCATTTGCCAATATCTGTTGTTGACAACTGATCCATGATTTTGTTGAAGTTGGAATATTTACACATAAATCTCTAAACCTCCACACATACATACATCATTCTGTACGATTATATATGCTTGATTCTTCATCTTATTACTCAAAGGAGCCTCAGAGGAACAGTTTGTCTCTTAGGGCAAGATATGGACGGGACAGCCTCTTTATAAGAGCAGCGCAACTGAAAAGAGAGAACACTGATCCTTTCCTTCAGGAGAGATTGACTTTGAAACATCACCTTTTTTTGACTGATGTGGAGAGTCCAACATCTTTCATGTCTCCCCCAGAAGGATTGTGACCACAGTGAACTCCACTGAGCAAAAGACATTAGAAATGCAAAGCTCTTTGAAAATGTTACCCATGGCAACCAACCTTATCCCCATACCACAGGGGTCTCCAGAGTGAGTGGTCCGCAGACCCACAGTCCAAGATTGAGACACAATCCAGGCCTTTCACTCCTTCTCCATATGTGATCACAAAGATTATGATGCTTTCCTTAGCATTAATTCAATCTGGGAAAATTTTAATCTCTGTGCAATATCCAGGGAAGTCTCACCAAGCTGAGATGAAAAAGAGACTATAGTTATCGCCAAGAAAGTCAAATGTCAATGCAAAGGATCTAGTAAACAGTTTAGCGTGACTGACTCACAGGCTTGGCAAGGGCTTTGAATGTCACTGGGTTCTAACTTTAATGGGATAACTTGATTCCTTAATAATTTGCTATTAACAACTTCAGGGGCAATTTATTTATGTCAACACAAGGCCAACATTAGAAGGTGATGCTGCTGGAAGGACCTCAGACCGTGGTCCACAGATCCTTACCTTATTCTTTATCATGGGGTTTGCATGGGCTTCAAGGAGCAGAGGAATGAGAGTCTGGTTCTTCATTTCGCAGGCATAGTGTAGTGCAGTGCAACCATACTGAAACACAAAAGACCGATACAGCACCGGATCCATCGGAGCCCTTACACGCTGCATGTGTGGCTTCTCTAGCAAGCCCTTTTCATATTTTGTCTTGTACAACTAAGCCAAACCAACAGTCTGCAAACCATCCACATGCAATTACATTTCTTGTGCTCAAAAGGTCTGTTCTGCCTCAGGATGTATATTATCAACATCCTGTAAGTCATCGATACCTTCCCTTCTTATTTTCTGTTCCAGACTAAACAAATTCTGCTTATAAAAGGCTGACGCCGAACTATCCCAAGGTTTCTTTCTACAATTCTGGACAATCACCACCTTGATTATGTTACCATCTTTGCTCTTAAAGAGTTCCCGAGTGAGGCTTTTTACAAATATCATCCTTTATGGTTCATAATCAAAGTCCCTCCAGTCTGAAGAAGGTGGCTGGTGCTCAGATGTTATAGCACCACCTACAAGATCGGTGCTGGCCCACCGAGTCACTGCCCATCCTGGATCTGTTGTAGCTTATATCATGTATTACACAATAGCAGATCAACTAGGTGGGTCTAATTTAAAACACTAACTGACAGTCAAAGGAAATTCATAGCTGAGATATTCATGCCCAAAATTTTGTCTTTTAAGAAGCAGCCAAACAACTATGATTTTGAATAATAATATTCAAGAAGTGAAGAAATATTATGCTTGACTATCAAGGCTAATAAAATTGACTGTGGATTTTATTCCCCAGAAATTCTTTTAAGATCATAGGAAATAATGCCGAAATCACTTATTTTTTATTAAATGATTACACGTTAAATGAAGATCTGGATCTGAATTTTTCCATATGAAATAAATAAGATCTAATTACCTAAAAATGCAATAGACTACATTGCTTAGATTTTGAAGACGGACTTTAAAATACAGAAGGTTTTTGAAAAATAGTGGGGCAAGATTGTGTCCGCATGTATGTGCTTGTGTGTATGCAGAAATGTGATTTTTTCTATCTAGAGATAGAGAGAGACATAGATAATGAGAAAAATGTCCTAGGGGAATTTCAGTCATAGGCATAGTTTTAAACCTTTTTTAAGGGAAATTAAATTTGCAATTATTATTATGAACACATTTTTAAAAATAGATACATTCTCTGTTGACTCATTTATATACATCCTCAGTGTAGCGAGTTGAAAATCATCAACTACTAAGTTAGAAGCTAAGAAGCTATGGATGAAATGATCTTTCAAGACATTACACACGTTTTACATATTTTTAGTTGCACAAATAACACTAAATAAGCATAATCTTGAATTAGACAAGACATCAGAAGTCATCCAATACAGTCTCTAACCACAAATGGTTAGACAATACTTAAAGCAAAAACTATAAAATAAAAGAAAGAAAGAAAAAAGAAATATACCTTTTGAATTTAAATAAGAAGACCAAGCAATACCTGCAACAAATCTTTTAGGTTTTTTAAACATCTTACTTAATACATTTCAAAGTTATCCAAGAAAATGATGATGCACAGTCTATCCAAATTAATCCAAAAATTCTACCTTTAATAAAAGGGAAAACATTCATTTCATAAGTGTATTCTCTTGGGCATTCTCCTCCTGTATTTCTCTCTCTCTTTCTCTCTCTCTCTCACACAGAGAGAGAGAGAGTGTGTGTGTTACCTCCATTTAAACAATACCAAAACTAAAATTACAATAATGCAAACAGGGGTGGGGACATTTTCTCTATCACAGAAAAATGGTAATAAACATGCACACACACAGATGTACACAGCATAAAATACACAGCATGGATGTACACAGCATGGATCATAAAGAAAACCTAAGAATATTGGTTTTCTTAGAATCAAATTTCAATTTGCCTGCCCTTTCAATAAAGAACTGGGAAACAAAATTTCATTTTGCTAATATAAGCAAAATTTAATGCAAGTAACCTTCTGATCCCTTAATTATCATGTAAGAGAAGATGAGTGCAAGGGTATGGGGCAAAAGGCGAAAACAAAATCTTGTATTTAAACAGGACGAAAGTGGCTTACATTGCTTCTGTTTTTACTGTCATTTGGACTTCTCTTTGACCTTTGCCTTTATTTTTCCTTAGTTTGCGGTTGGGGACCTTCTCACCAGTGGGTTGGGGTTTTGGCTGCAACAGCTGTTAGGATTCATTGAACACTTACAGTGTGCCAGTCACCCTGCTCAGTGCATCACATGATGAGCCTTGTAAGAACTAGTGATGTCCCCATCTTACAGATGAGGAAACCCAAGAGTCAGGTCAGTTTAAAACTTGCCACAACTCGCATTCGTAAAAACTGGCAAGGTTTACGTACAGGCATTGGAATTTCAGCTTAACTACTGAGAATGGAATTTTGTAATCAGAGCCTCCATTTTTATTAACTTCCCACTACTGCTGGAGCAGTTCTCTTAAAAATGTCCTATATTCAGTAAAAGTATTAATCCCATGAGTTCAGTGCCAATCTCAGGGTTGTCTGACACAGTAAAAAGGAAGAAGAGAAAGGAGGGCAGGAGGGAGGGAGGGAGGCAAAGAAGGGAGGGGAAAAGAAAGGCAAGAAAGGAAGAAGGAGCAACTAAATGTTCAAGTGTTTCACAAAATAAAAAACAAGCAGCTTTATAGATGACAAGTATTGTTGTTGTTTAGTTGCTAAGTCACATCTGACTCTTGACAAGTATCGACCCATAAATACCATTTTGAATGTTATTTCAAAGTGACTACAAATGTAAGCTTACACAGTCTATGGCATTCACTTCGACACCAGCATTAAGCAGCATTCGTACAAGAGCCTCATTCTGCTTCGTCTTTGACACCTGTTGCAACAGCAAGCACAAGAAGAACACGAGAGGGTTATTTACAGACATTGTCTCCATCTTATATCAGGAATATTCCCATCAATCGGCTTTATTTTAATCCCAACATCCCCCTGCATCTATGCATCATTCTTAAATTCTCCCCACCTCCCCCCTGCCCTCCAATAACAACTAGGGAAAGCCATGGCTGCCGGAGTGTGATCCTGGGGTAGCAGCATCAGCATCTGGGGACCTAGAAATGTAAAGTCTAGGGGGCCATCCCAGACCTGCCAGATGCTGCTGAGGTTGGAGTTCAGTGACCCGTCTTTCCTTTCCTCACTCAAAACCTTTCTATAACATCCCGTTTCTCTGGGGACAAAAGCAAGACCTTCAGCCGTGGCAATCCCCATATACTCCCCCGACTCACGGCCCCAGCCATCTCAGCCACACGCCCCGGCTCACTTGCTCCGGCCGCATCGGCCTCTGCTAGTCTTTCATCCCCACAGCTCCCCTGTGCCAGAGGAGAGTTGCACTGAATGTTTCTTCTGCCCGGAAGCCTCTTCTCTTTCTTCTTCGCCTGGTAAATACCTCACCCTGGGCCCCTCTTCCTCCAGCAGGATTTTTCTGACCTACCTGTCCAGGCAACATCCCTCTCCATTGATCACCTCTGTGTACCAACTACCTCATGAGAATTTCACAAGTTTCTTTCACTGTTTGATTGAATGACTCATTTTTCACTACCATCTAACTCTCACGAGGACAAGGACCAAATCTGTTTGGTGCATCATTGTACTCCTAATACTCAGCACAGTGCCTGGCACATAAAAGCTTTATATTAAGTATGTGGTGAATGATTGAAAACATGAATGAAATTAACTAGGCTCCTCAGAAATCCACTTTTCCTGACTAGTCTTCTGAGATTCTGATCACAGGACACTTTGAGCATCCCCCACCATTCCACTGTGTAGGGAGCGTGCTATCCCTATTTAAGTGGGCATGTCCTGGAGTTAAGCCCCTTTATCATTTAAGAAGCTCCATCCAGCTGTCTTCTCTCTACAGTTCTCTCCCACCTCAGTAGCTGCCTTTCTCTTCCTGTCCTCTGATGTAACACAGTCCTTTCTGATCCCTTCCCAGATTATTTCCTCTCATGTCATTTATTCCTTATGCATCACAAATTTACAACTTCGGGCCCCATGAATTAATATAATACATGTGCAATCAGAGCTGACTTATTCACTGTAATTCATCTTTTTTGCCCAGGCTCCAGCTTTAAATGTTGTACTATTTTAGAGAGCAAGTTTGTGTGTCAACAAATTCTGAAACAGCCTGACCAATCATAGTTGAGACTTTTTCTTCATAGTCTCTAAAAAGGCTTGAAAGTGAATGGCAGATTCCACCCCACATACACACACCAAAACTACAAATATGCAAATGCTGTGGACTAAATATACATTTTTAAGAACTTTTCAAGAGTATAAACAGATTATATGTTTGTCAGTGAATTATAGTTCCCCTCTCTCATAAATCCAAGCATCAGAATCAATGTTACCATATTTAATTATAGTTCTTCAAAATTTATAACTTTTAATTACTCAAGGAGATAATCACATTGCCTACTGGCAGAGTTTGTTCTGGAGCTTATGTTGACAAGAATACCTAACACCCACAGTCTGCTAGCAAGAAGGGAAGGGAGTTGGTCACTTAACTGAAATAAATTGCATATCTGTTGAGTCATCTCTCAAATGTGGAACTTACCAGAAGAACCAGATGGGAAAAAGTGAATGAGTCAGTGCAAACCTGTCACTCTATTTGGGGACAAAAAACTCAAGCTTTATTTTCTACCCATAATATGATTGTATTCATATACCAATTGCATCTTTCTTTATGCAAGCAGATTACTGTACTCCAAAGATTCCTTCAAGCCTGAATAAGTCTACCAAGGGGAAAGTTGGGCTTCAGATTATCTGTAAAGATCTCCTGTGTTTGTCAGCTTCTGGTGCAAATCTCCTAGGCTCTGTTTTTTAATTCACATCAGGGTGGGTCCTAAAAGTCAGAAACTCAGAAAGATATGTATCTCTTTACAAAAAAAAAAAAGAGAGAGAGAGAGAAAGAGAGAAAATGAACAGCAGGGAGGGGATTTTTTAATATTTAATATTTAGAATTTTTGCTTTTTCTTCAGAAGATTCCTAATCAAAATTAATTTATTTTTCCAAATAACCATTGTGTAGATGATTTTATCATTGATTGATTGACCTGCCTTCCTTTCGTCTTGCTTTACTTCGGTCATATCATTGCATAATGGCATTACATAATGTTGGTAATGCCATTTATAGAATACAAACCAAGAGCTTATTTTTGTTACCATTTATTTACATCTCACCAGTGTAGCAGAACTTAATGACTCATGCTGACAATCTCTTACTCACTTATCTCGTGGGTATCGTACTCACCATGAGGAAATACCCAATAAGCAGGACAGGCATTAAAAGGATAATGAGTAGGTAATCAAAGAAGGTAAATCTTTTCTTCACGGCATAGTGCAAGCAGGTTCTCTGTTTCTAAAAAATTCATAAAAGGACTCTTTATTAATAAAACACTTTTTTCAAAATTCAGATTTTTAAATTATAATATCAAAAAATTTAGTCTGTGATTTTTATTTTTGTGATATCCATGGCACCCTTTTCTGAAGAGTACATCTAACGAATAAACCTCATTTTCCATTGACCAGAATATTGAACACAGTACAGTCTAAAGGAAAAGTTGGGCCACAGAAGAAGACAGTAAATAAAATGTACATTTTACAAATTATCAAAAGATGGATTATCACACTCATTTCAGTTTGGGGGGATAATACATTGAGATATAAACAATTTAGTATGAATTTAGTTTGAAAAACTAAATTTAGTATGAAAACAATTTAGTATGAAAAACCTATAGTTACTCCTTAATCTGGGCTTCCCTGGTGGCTCAGCAATAAAGAATTCAACTGCAATGTGAGAGGTGCAGGTTTGAGACTTGGGGTTGATCCTTGAGTCAAGAAGATCCCCTGGAGGAGGGCATGGCAACCCCCTCTAGCATTCTTGTCTGGAGAATCCCCAAGGACAGAGAAGCCTGGTGGGCTACAGACCATGGGGTCACAAGAGCCAGACAGGACTTAGCAACTAACCTACCACCACCACCCCTCCTTAATCATCAAGGGTACACACCAGAGCTGTTTGTTTGTTTTTAAGGACTCTGGTTAGTACTCCTGATGGCAGTTCACAGAACTAAGAAATGAGAAAGCACTGGTTCAAATTATTAATGTATAAGAATTAGTAATGGGGGAAAATGTAACAGATTAAACCTTTAAAAAACCATTAAAATATTTTTAAAATTGCAAGCCAAATACCACTTCTCATAAAATCTCTACTTAAGTATCCGCTGAAGTCCTTTCCATGATCTCCGTGAGCAGGCTGGCTCAGGTTCTCTGCCAAACAGAGCTAAGCTGCCTCCACAGCCCATCCCTGTGTTGACAAGCATCTCCCTCTCTCAGCTTCCTAACCACCAAGTCAGCTGAGAGGGCATGAACCCAGACACATCTGTCTTGGCCACCCCTCTCACCACAAGGCCACCCACCCGGTTCCTCAGCTGGGTGCTGGGGCAGTCAGGTCACACTCCACTAAACTGCCTATCATGCCCAGCCATGACTTGCTTTTAACCCCAACAACACAAAATATAAGAGAGCACAAACAAGAAAGTCCAGCATGATCCATTTTCTGATAATATATTATTACTCCAAATGTGGACTTTGAAGTTACTTGGAAGGGGCAAGTGGGGCCTTATAAGCTATTTTCTGTCATTGAATGTACTTGAGTGGGTACTGGGCATTCATAATTATTACAGAGAGTGACTTTTTATATTCACTCAGTGTCCTTTAAATGTTGGCTTTACTGTGATGCCAATACTGGACATTCCTATTGGGTTCTGAAAGGATATTTGTTCACAGCATGTCCTATCTGGTTTCAAGTAGCCTCATATTTGTTCTTTGCAAATTTCTTACTGAAATTCTTTTATTCTATAAGCAAATTATAGAATCTTCTGGAGATCATAACATTGACATAGAAGGCAAAAGTCTAACTAATGAAATAGCAGCACCAGGTCAATACTTGTTTTCTGGGGACTGTTGCCAATTTTGTAATAGTGAGGAAGATGATCAGGGAAAGCAGAAGGGCAAAGAGAAGCCTGGGGAGGAGGAGAAGGAGGAAAAGAAAGACGCTCTTTGCAAACGAGTGTACCATTCCTGTTTTGTTTTGTTTTGTTTTTTCATAAATGCAAGGACATAATTGCCACAAAACCCACAAAATATGCCTGCTAATGAAACTATGCTTGCTCATGGAGCTATGCTTTATTTTGCTTTTTAGCCTGATAACATGGCCTCAGTAAATGTCAGTCTCTCTAAAGTAAGGCCCCCCAATTTTTTGTTGATATTAGGAACTGCAAACAACAAGGAAATGACATCCACTGCTTCCACTGGGCCATGGGGAAAGGCATTACGGTGGTCACAGCCTCACCTGGTTTTTGAGATTCACATCAGCATTTCTTCTCAGAAGGAAGGAAACTATTCTCAGGTGCCCCCGCCGGCAAGCACAGATCAGGGGGGTGTCTCCGTTAAAGCCATCTTGGATGTTGATATAGTTGCCATCTTCCCTCACCCACTGCCACACTTGACCCAGGTCATTCTGATAGGCTGCCTGGCAGATGGGCTGAGGAGAGGAAAACAAAAGCAGGTTTTGAAATACAGGAATAATTAAACTACAGCAGAAAAAAAAAAATCACCCGATACCTTGAAATTCTGTGTTTTGGAACAGTAGTCCTCGGCTTTGTAGATGAGATTTGGGGGCTCCATTATGTCTAGTCTTAAGTCCAGGACAAGCACAAGTATTCAAGGAACCTCGTATGATTTCCTAAATTGCTTGGCACACGGGCATGTTCATCCAAGACCAGTGAGTGAAAGGATGAATACAATATTACCAACTCGGTAAGGAAATCATATGTTGGGTTCACGGATTAATGTCTGTCAGGAAAGCAGGATTTGACTCAAAGTGAAACCAGCCAATGGGAGGAGCTCAGCATAGCATCAAGTAATGGGTCAGAGACGTATGACCACCTGCCCCCTTCCCCTCAACCCCACCAAGGAACTCTGCACAGTGGGAAAGACCTAATTCAGACAAATAATATACAAATATTGAATTATGTAATTACTTGCAACTAGATGCTTTTTATTTTATAAAGCATTATAAGGAAATTGGCAAATCACGATGGGAGTTTCTGAGCCTACCTAATCTTGCCAAATTTTCCCTCTCTGCTCTCCCTCTGGACTTCTCTCTTTTTTTCAATTTGTTGTTGCTTAGTCACTAAGTCATGTCAGACTCTTTTGCAACCCCATGGACTGTAACCTGCCAAGCTCCTCTGTCCATGAGATTTCCCAGGCAAGAATACTGGGGTGGATTGCTATTTCCTTCACCAGAAGGTCTTCCCAGGGATTAAACCCATGTCTCCTACATTGGCAGATAGAGTCTTTATCACTGGGTCACCAGGGAAGCCCCATCAGGGCCTGTGCCCTTACTACCCTCTCTACAAAACAAACAAGCTAAACAAAAACACTTCTCACCTCTGTCCTCATCGGCTAACTTCTAGCTTATCCCTCATGTCATAACTTATTTTCATATTATCTAAGTCTTTCTTGGCTGCAGCATTCCTTTACAGCAACTGGCATAATTATACCTCTTCTCTTATTTATAATTGTGTGTTTCACACCAGTGTGAATCAGGAGGTGTTGAGGCCACAGTGAGTGAGGGGAAGCACTGAGGCTCAGACTAGAAATTCCACTCAAATAGAGACTACATAATCCCATTTGCCACCACAGCCCCAGGAAAGATTGTTGAGTTTGATCATTGATGACCATTCAGAGATCAGTTTCATGCAATGTTGGGCGGCACTGGGAACAGAGTAGAAAAACATTAAATATTTTCAGATTGATTTTAATTAGACAGTATTAAAAAGCACTTAAAATACCTAGCACATGAATCATAGTTTATGGAAGTTATTATTATCACTTATGGGGTTCCCAGGTGGCATTGGTGGTAAAGAACCCGCGTGTCAATGTAGGAGACAAGAGACACAGGTTCGATCCCTGGGTCAAGAAGATCCCCTGGAGGAGGAAATGGCATCCCACTCCAGTATTCTTGCCTGGAGAATCCCATAGACAGAGGAGCCTGGCGGACTGCAGTCCATGGAGTTGCAGAGAGTTGGACATAATTTAGTGACTAAAACAAGTATTAATTAAGTTAATTAGCAGTATCCGCCAAGAGGTAAAGAAATAGTGGTCAGAGAGGTTGCAAGAGAAGCCAGAAAAGGATATGACGCAAATGCAAAGGAGGCAAAGCTTTTTTTAATTGTAAAATTAAACTGTTATGTATAAATGATGGTAAAGAGCCTGCCGCAATGCAGGAGCTGTGAGTTCGATCCCTGGGTCCGGAAGATGCCCTGGAGGAGGAAATGGCAACCCACTCCAGTACTCTTGCCTGCAAAATCCCATGGACAGAGGAGCCTGGCGGCTACATACAGTCAATAGGATCTCAAAGAGTTGGACACGACTGAGCGACTACACTTTCACTCTCAACTTTTATTTTTTTTTAAATTTTGTTTACATTATTGTGTTGGTTTTGCCATACATTGACATGAATCTGCCATGGGTATACATATGTTCCCCCTCCAGAACCCCCTTCCCTCCTCCTTCCCGATTCCCTCCCCCTGGGTCATCCCGGTGCACCAGCCCCGAGCATCAAACCTGGGCTGGCGATTAATTTCACATATGATAATCAACATGCTTCAGTGCTGTTCTCCCATATCATCCCACCCTTGCCCTTTTCCACAGAGTCCACAAGACTATTCTGTACATCTGCGCTCTTTTGCTGTCTCGCATACAGGGTTCTTGTTACCATCTTTCTAAATTCCCTATATATGCGTTAGTATACTGTATTTTTGTTTTTCCTTCTGGCTTACTTCACTCTGGATAATAGGCTCCAGTTCCGTCCACCTGAGTAGAACTGATTCAAATGAATTCTTTTTAATGGCTGAGTAATATTCCATTGTATATATGTACCAAAGCTTTCTTATCCATTCGTCTGTTGATGGGCATATTTAGACATCACACAATGATTTGTGGGATGACTTGTACAAGCCGCTGAGAAAATTCTATGCTGTTATACATGCTATCTCCACTAGGGGGCAGCTCGGAGTCATAAAAGCACTGACAACAGATACCAGTCTAATCAGAAGGAAAAAACAGCCTGTCATATTAGCTAGTTAGCTGTTTGGAAAAACCCATTTCATTTTTTAAAAATTTAACCATAGATCTGTGAAACTTTGTCTGTTAATCACTATTACTCACGGACTAGCGTTTGGGAAATGATGGTCTCCAAAACTTAAGAACAGGTGGCTCTAGAATTAATTTTTGTTAAAAAGTAAAGTATCTTCCTGGCCTGGTTAGACATCCTATACGAATTGTTAAATTTTCTTTTTCTAAAATTTCTATTGACAATATTTAAATAGGTGGAGATTTTCATGCAGTAATCTGGCTTTCCAGAGTCTCTTAAAATATTCAAACATTTTAAGAGTCCACAATTCACACAAGACACCACACAAAGCTCCCTCTGCTTGGGCTGCTCAAAATCTTCATTAAGAGTTAAATATGAGGAGGAAAAGAAAAATGGACAGTTTTCCTGCAAGAGTTGCCCAGTGCCTTGGTGTGTTTTCTCAATCCCATTTGAGCAACATTACTTACAATATTAACCTGACCTTATCTTTCCATCATTCCTAGGCTTCCTATATCCTAGACACACAGTTTTTATGTTTAGCAGTATCTGCTAAAAAAAAAAAATTGTTTTTTAAGTTTCAAGAAGGAAGATAGAATTAAGAAAGTCAAATGTAAGAAAAGATTGTTGGATCTGATCATTAATGACCATTCAGAGATCAATTTCATACAGGCTTGGGCAGAAGGCAGATTATAGGGGCCTGAGTACTCAGATTAAGAAGAATTAAAGAGTGTGATCAGAGAGGAATTTGTGGCAAGTTCGGTGTGTGTGTACTCAGTCACTCAGTCGTGTCTGACTCTTTGCGACCCCATGTACTATAGCCCATCAGGCTTCTCTGTCTGCAGAATTTCCCAGAAAAAAATACTGGACTTGCTTGTAAGTTTGGTAGTGAAAGCTAAGAGGGAGCCAGTGGGTACCCAGAGGGGAGTAGCAGGGTCCAGCCAAAGTTCTACCCCCCTTATAGACAAGGTGGTAGTTTCAAGTGGTTATAAATACAGGCACTGAAAGCAAAGTTTCTAAATTCCAATCTCAGCTCTGCCATGTAACAACTGTACTATTTGGACAACTTAAACAATTTGTGTTCGGTTTCTTTCTTCATTTAATAATAACATCTTCTTTATTAGGTTACAAAAAGGATTAAGTGTGACTGTATAGATAAAGCACATAGCTCAAATCTGACTCATAATAAACCTTCAATTAATACAAACTATACCCTTATAATTATTTTTTGAAAACATAGGAGCCAGTGAAGATAAGCAGAGATGGTTGTCAGATAAATAATTACTGAAAGAGTAATGATGGGATAGAGAACAGAAGTCAAAGCATTAACCTTACTAAAGAGAATGACAATTTGGTGCTGAGGAAATTTGAACAGTTTGGTTCAAAGCAACAGAGAAAAGATAGTCAAGATATAGGGAAATTTATATTAGCCAAATTTTTTGCCAGAAAATCTGAGGTTTGACCTTCATGCTTTATGCTAACATGTTTTTATCATAAATAAATATAGATACTCAATAAACAGCAATTATGCTTAAATAGATGAATGCGTTAATGATGTAGGGGAGTGAAATTTGCTACCCCAAAATGTGTCTCTTTGACATGAGGATGAATTTAGGCTAGTTATTTTTAAGAAACTAAAGACTCAGTCTTTCTTTTTACTTCCCACTTAGCTACCTGAAGAATTTAGATAAAAGGGCCTATTATGATTCTTTGCCATGTGTATGAAAGTCACTCAGCTGTATCTGACTCTTTGCAACCCAATGGACTGTACAGTCCATGGAATTCTCCAGGCCAGAATACTGGAGTGAGTAGCCTTTCCCTTCTCCTGGGAATCTCCCCAACCCAGGAATCAAACCAGGGTCTCCTGCATTGTAGGTGGATTCTTGACCAACTGATCTTAGGCATTTCTGCAAAGAAGACATAGACGGTCAGTAGGAACAAGAAAAGATGCTTAACTAATTATTGTAACTAAGTAACTAAGTTACTTCAGTTGTGTCCAACTCTGCGACCTGCTGTCCATGGGATTCTCTAGGCAAGAATACTAGAGTGGGTTGCCATTCCCTACTCCAAGGGATCTTCCTGACCCTGGGAGCGAACCCAAGTCTCCTGTGTCTCCTGCATTGCAGACAGATTCTTTACTGCTGGGCCACTGGGGAAGACCCATCACTAATTATTGGAGGAGGGGTAAACTGGGGAATTGAAATTGACAGATACACACTACTATATATAAAATAAATAACTAGAAAGGACCCACTGTATAACACAAGGAGCTCTACTCAATGCCCAGTAATGACCTATATGGAAATAGAATCTAACGTCATTTGCAGCAATATGGATGAAACTAGAGATTATCATACTAAGTGAAGTAAGTCAGAAAGAGAAAGACAAATACCATGTAATATAACTTGCATGTGGAATCTAAAATATGGCACAAATGAACCTATCTATGAAATAGAAACAGACTCATAGACTATTGGTTGAGATCAGACTTGTGGTTGCCAAGGGACTGAGGGGAGGGAGAGGGATGGACTGGTAGTTTGGAGTCGGCAGATGTAAACTATTACATTTAGAATGGATGAACGACAAGGTCCTATTGTAAAGCAGATGAAACTATATGCAGTCTCCTGGGATAAACCATAATAGAAAAAATATTTAAAAATAAGAATGTATGTATATGTAAAACTGAATCACTTTGCTAAACAGCAGAGGTTGGCACAACATCATAAATCAACTATAATTTTTTTAAAAAGGCACATTCCACAATAGAGCTATCATCAGAGATTTCTGCAAGGAATATGGGGAAAACTCAGCAGGGCCTAAACATCAGAGTCCCCTTTGTGTCCCACTATTGCTGCAGGCCCAGCAAACAGCCATCTATCAAATGTTTGCTTTTTCATCTTTTTAAAGAAAAATGTTTATTTTTGGTTTTTTGGGCTGCACTGGGTCTTAGTTGTGGCATGAGGATCTAGTTCCCTGACCAGGCATCAAATCTGAGCCCACTACATTGGAAGCATGGAGTTTTAGCCACCTGACCACCAGGGAAGTTCTCTGCTTTTTCATCTTTACATGAATTGCCTTCCTCCCCTTTGAAGACTCAAATCACTACCCCGACATCCTCTTCATATTTAGCTGAAGATGGTATTTAACATGAGGGTTTCAGCCATTTTGGCGAGCTACTCAGTTTTCCTGGGTCTCTCCCATGTAAACATATCATCAAACTTTTGATTTTCTCCTGTTTATCTTCCAAAGTTCAGTTCAGTTCAGTCTCTCAGTCATGTCCGACTCTTTGCGACCCCATGAACCGCAGCATGCCAGGCCTTATCTTCCTCATGCCCATCTAATTCGCAGGTCAGCTAGAAGAAGAGGAAGTGTACATGTCTGGCGTTAAAAAATAGTCGAGAGCTGGTGCTAGAAGCCCACCTCTGTCCCACTTTGTAGCTCACCTTTTCAGGTTTCCCTAGTGGCTTACAGGGTAAAGAATCCACCTGCCAGTACAGGAGACCCAGATTCAATCCCTGGGTTGGTAAGATCCCTTGGAGAGGGGAATGGCAAACCCATTCCCATATTCTTGCCTGGGGAATTCCATGGACAGAGGAGCCTGGTGAGCTACAGTCCACGGGTTTGCATTTTTAGTAACATGGAAGAATCTGAGCTGTCTGCACCATTACAGATTCTCTAAAAGCGAAGTTTCTCCCACCACCCCCATTCTCAGTATTGCTTCCCTTTAAGTGGAGAGGATCTTCCCTATCAGTCTAAAGAAAGATGATGTGGAACTCTGCTTTGATAAGTTGCTTATTAACCATCTCCATGCTGAAAATTCACTCATTTAAAATGTTCCCTGGGACTTCCCTGGTGGTCCAGAGGTTAAGATCCTGCGCTCCCAATGCAGGGAACACAGGTTTGATCCCTGGCTGGGGAACTAAGATCCTGCATGCTACACAGCATGGCAAAAAAGGTGTGTAGGGAGGGAATTAAAATGTTTCCTAACAACTTCTGAGAAGGATAAGTGGCTTTTGATGCAACAGGGTTCAGGTAAAGAGCCTTGTATATTAATGAAATGTCTTCCCAGAAAAGTCGAGAAAGCATTTTCTTCCTCTTCAATTCAGGAACTCTTAGGGAACAATAATGAAGGTTTAATTTTATTTGTACAATAAATCTCAAGTCTTTCCTTCTGATGACTCCTTTCTTTGCATACTGTGACTTAAATTTCTTAGTAAATTCTTTCTTTCAGACAAATAAAAAAGAGGCACAAGGTGGTTTGTTGTTTGTTTGTTTGTTTATTGTCTTTAGGTCCACTAGCCTTTATGTTATGTGAAGGATAGTCTCATCAGTGGTTGGGTTACAAGGAGTAGTAGCAGTGAAGGGGAAATCAAGGCAAGGCATACACTTATCTATTTTCTATTCTTTCTCCAACAAAGATCCTCTTGAGAACGTGATGTTGGCTTCACCGCCAGAAAGTTAAAGGAGCATCATTACCACACTTGACACTGAGAAGCCCTGCGGTCAGTGATGAGGACCAGGGGAAGGCAAAGGCTTGTTTGAGGAGAAGGGGCAGAGGAAGCATGGGTTCTAACAGCTAGATTTAGCAAATCAGAAGCCTTGTATCTCCCCACCAGCTCAGACCACCAAAGAAGTAAATGCAGAGCTTTCAGGAGGAAGTAGTGTTGAGGCAGGAGATAGATGGGCCCCAGTCTGAACAGCTGGAGTTTCTTCCCTGTATACAGATACTCCAAAATAGCTGGAGCAAGAGAGGAGCTGAGCCCTACCCAGGTAAGAGATAAAAGATCACATATTCCTCATTCTTGAAGGCAAGGAAACCTTCTAGATGACACATGTGCAGAAAGACTCCTTGAAGGTCAGAAAGGGAGGCAGCATCACCTCATAGTAAGTGATGTCAATTTCCCATAGGCCTCTTTGCTAGAATGCATCTTGGCTAAGGGACGCATGTGCACACTTAGGAGGATCCTGGGATGCACCAAATATATCTGAAACAAGCAAAGCAAGGTGAATGGCCAAAGGAAGCCCAGAAGAAATGTCCCGTAAAGGTAATTCAAACTGCCACGAGGACAGCACTCTGTCTCTCTCTCTGAGCCTGCCTGCATGTCTTTCCATGCGTACTCTTTTTCCTCCTAGTAAACACTTTCCTTGCTTGACAACTTTCCATCTCTACGTGGAAATTCATTTCCACACAGCTGAGGGGCCAGGGCCTTGTCAGCGATCACTGGTCCCTGGTGGTCTGTTGGCCAGGATTTGACACTCTCACTGCCATGGCCCAACATCCGTCTCTGCCAGGAGCTAAAACTCTGCTTCAGGCTGCTGCAGGTCGAGACCACGCGAGATTAGTGTCACACTTACTGCTTCCTGTACTCCGGGACTTTCTGCCAAACAATGACTGCCCAAGGGTGGAGAGAACCATGTTAAACTGACATTATTTAGAATCACTGGAGCAGTGATGACAAAAAGCAAATCAATCCTGAGTTAGATTCATTAATCTCCAAATTCCAGGCTTCCCTGCTGGCACAGTGGTGAAGAATCTGCCTGCCAATGCAGGAGACACAAGAGATGTGGGTTCAGTCCCTGGGTCAGAAAGGTTCCCTGGAAAAGAAAATGGCAACCCACTCCAATATTCTTGCCTGGAAAATCCTATGGATAGAGAAGTCTGATGGGCTACAGTCCATAGGATCACAAAAGGTAGACACAACTTGAGCACAAGCAAGCAAAAGTTCTGAATAGACAATAAAACTTCTTATTGCCTGTACCTAAAATAAACTGCTCTCACCAGCATGCCCTGCATATACTGCTCAGTTATTCCAATTGGCCCAACTTCCCATGCTTCAGATTCTCCACACAAACATCCTCTGTCCAGGACACTATCCTCAAGACTAGATTCTAAGATTGATTTATTTTCCCCAGAGTTTAGCTCGAATGTCACTATCTCAGAGAAGCCTTTCAGGTCAAGTCTAACTCCACATATACACCCCTTCTAGATACTCTTTCTTTATCCTGTTGCTTCCTTGCTTCCTCTTTTCACTGCATATAAATCTTTTCCTTCAGTTTGTATATTCATTTCACATTGGCAGCTCCAAGAGGTCCAGATCCACTTTTATTTTTTTTTCATCACTATGTACCAGGAGCTAGCATGTGTCTGGAATGTAGTATGTGATCAATAAATATTGTTGATTAAACAAATAGATGACTGAATGTATGAATAAATATTTATTAGCCCTTAGTTCTGGTTTCTGCTCATACATTGAAGTTATCATTTGCTCTTTGAAAAGTGACCTAGTACCATATTATCATTTGTAAAATACTTAAAATATACAAGGAAGGAATCAAGAAATCAACTGGGTGCTCTTTGGTGCTCTTTTTAAATACATAATGCCAAAATTTTGCAAAGGGAGCAATATACAAACAAAGAAGATACAGCTTGTAAAATTATGAGGGAGGATTTTTTTTTTTTCAACTGCCTTTGCTTCTCCTTTTCCCTCATCTGGAATGACACAGTGTTTCATGCTGAACTGGATCTCACCTAGCCCTCTTGTTTTATGTGTATCAAAACTGTGAGCTAGAGAGGTTAAATGATCTCCTGTAAGGGCCAAGAATTTCTGGCACAATGGGGACTAATTTCCAGGTCTTCTGGATTTCCATTCCAATGGCCTTTCCGTTACATCTCTCTTTCTCTCCCCACTGAGCTCTCCTCCTCAGGGGTACCAGCTCTCCCAAAAAGCCCTGCTCAGCTGAAATTGCTTTCTCTGGACACTGTTTATTTCAATATGATCCCACTTTTCTTTAAACCATATGCTCTTTTTCTATGGCATCATCTTCCTATCTGAAAAATAAATTCATTTCTAAAACATTAGTACTAAGTGTGTGTGTCTGTAAGTTCATAGGTAATTTTAACATTAAACTTTCCTAAAGTTTAAAGGGCTACATCACTTATCAAATGATTCTGTAGATATTCCTCTTAGGGCCTGATTCCCCAGCTGAAAAGTAAAAGAGCTCAGAGAAGATTCTATAGATCTCCTAAGCACAAATTCTTGAGGTCTTTAAGTTTTTAAACATATTCCTGCTTTCTAATTTTTGTTTTGCAACGATACTTTCCAGTGCAACACTTCTCTACAGCTGAGAGTAAGATGTACCTCACTGGCACCTGGATTTAGTACCCTATTCTTCTAACTAAGGGAAAGGGCCATAGTGTGTCTTCATGGGGAGCAGAGTGGTTAAGACCAGCTTCTTTATCAAGGGTGACATGCCTATTTAGAGAGCTTTAGGGAAAGAGTTTAGCAGGTTCACCAGCAGGTAAGCAGAATTTCCCTGAATGTACACAGGTCGCTAGTCAGTAAGTATTCTTTAGTTGCATAACTCTGAGAAGGTTCCTAAAACTGTCTTTGATACGTGCTAAGTTGCTTCAGTTGTGTCCGACTCTGTGCAACCATGTGGACTGTGGTCCGCCAGGCTCCTTTGTCCATTGGATTCTCCAGGCAAGAACACTGGAGCGGGTTGCCATGCCCTCCTCCAGGGGATATTCTGGACCCAGGGATCGAACCTGTGGTCCCTGCAGCTCCTTCATTGCAGGCGGATTCATTACTGCTGAGCCACCAGGGAAGCCCATCTTTGCCTCCGATTTTTTTTCTTTACATTGTAAAATAGGGATAACCAGACTGACTGTCTTAAATGGTTGTATATAAAATGAGTTAGTACTTGGAAAATGATTAGAACACAGTGTGTGTGTGCTTGCTAAGTCACGTCAGTCATGTCTGACTCTTTGAGACACTATGGACAGTAGCCCACCAGACTCCTCTGTCCATGGGATTCTCCAGACAAGAAGACTGGAGTGGGTTGCCATGCCCTCCTCCAGCGGAATCTTTCCAACCCAGGGGTGGAACTTGAATCTCTTATGTGTCCTGCATTGGCAGGCACAGCCAGGCACATAAGAAGTCCAAAGTAAATGTTTGTTATTATTGCAAATAGTATGAACCGATATGTGTGATAAGGGTTTAAATGAATCAGCCCTGTTTAAAAGTCCAGCTTGTGTAACTGGGGGTGATCCCTCCAAGCTAGGTTCTCTCACTGAGCTCTGAGCATATCCCCTACTGCAGGTGCTAGGCATGACTCTGGGATGTCCCCTCATTCCTTCCTATTTTTAAATAAGATTTATTGGAGTATAATTGATTTACAATGTTATGTTAATTTCTCCTTCTTTCTTAAAAATATATTAGAAACAATTTAAATGTCCGTCAGTGAATACATGGATAAAGAAAATGTGGTCCGTCTATATCTACAATGGAATATTATTCAGCCATAAAAAGGAACAGATTTCTTTTACCATTTGCAACAACATAGATAGAAGAGGAAATGGCAACCCACTCCAGTTTTCTTGCCTGGAGAATCCCATGGACAGAGCTGTGTGGAGAGCTACAGTCTATGGGGTTGCAAAGAGTCAGACACAACTGAAGCAACTTAGCAGAGGCTCATAACAAAGATGGACCTTCAGGGTATTATACTAAGTAAAGTATTTCAGACAGAAATAGATAAATACCAGATGCTCTAACTTTCGTGCTGTGATCAGTTACTCAGTCATGTCTGACTCTTCGCAGAACCTAAATAACAATGAAAAACAACAAACAAGCACACACACAAAAATGCACACACAAATATTGAGAATAGATTGGTGGTTGCCTGAGACAGAGGGAAGGAGGTGGAAGGTGGGGGAAGTGGGTAAAGGAAGTCAAAAGGTGCAAATTTCTAATTATAAAATGAGTAAGTCATTGGGATGCAATGTAAGCCTGATGACTATAGTTAATAATAACAGTACAGTTCTTGCTTGAAAGCAACCAGGAGAGTAGCTCCTAAAAGTTATTATCAAAAAATAGCTTTTCTAGGAACTTCCCTGATGATCCAGTGGTAAAGACTCCAAACTTCCAGTGCAGGGGTGTGGGTTCAAACCCTGATCAGGGAATTTGTGGAATCAGATTCCACATGCCACATGGCAAAAAAATATATATATGTTTTTTTAATTCTAACTACATATGGTGATGATGTTAACTGGATTTACTGTGGTGATCATTTTGCAATATATATAAATATTGAATCATAACTTTATACACCTGAAACTAATATAATGTTATATTAGTGATATTTCAATAAGTATATATATGCTAGATAAAATAGCATAACTATTAGCAAGGCAAGACTCTAAAGAGTAGCAGAATATGCACCCCAATTTTCACCTCTTAATTTAACAGTTACTTTGAGGTAAAAGCAATTGAGAAAAGCAGATACAAAGATTGTTCTCTGCCCTCCTATTTAACTAAAAGCAGGATATAAATTTGTGAAGGTATCTCCCTTCTTTCTCTACCAGGAAACACAAAATTACTTTTGTCAGCCCAGAGAAGGCAACAAAGCAATCTACAGAAACTAGCTCTCATCGTCCATTAGCTATCTTATGTATTTGCCTTCCCTCAATTTTCTGCCTTAGGAACTCAAAGTTCTTTTCCTTCCATCTTGCCACTGATCTACAAACTCATTGTTCTTTTGTTAAGATGCTATGTGAGCCCAAGTTGGAAGAACCTCTTTGAGTTACTCAGAGGAGTATCATTTGATACTGAGTTGCAAGGAAATACCTTTTATCCCATCACAACCTTATTGCCTGACATATCAGTAAACAAAGGATATCAAAGTCATCAAAGACTGCAACCGCCTCTGACTATCAAAGGTGACCCAGGGAGCCCTGAGGGAACTCAGGAAGAAAACAAATAGCCTGCTGTCTAGAAGCCAGTAAATTGCAGCCACTCCCTACAGGGAGCCCTGCGAACCCTCAGGATCTGAAAACCAAGATATAGCTGACATGCATATCGAAGAAATGATTTCAATGAGCCCCAATTCTGGAACATGAACTCTTCCATACATGGAAAAACACTAAATTCTTTAACTTGAGATATCTAGCTTTCTTTTGTTAACAGTAATCTTGTGTTCCTACTACCTGCCCTTGCTTGCAAAGCTCCTTTATACCCTGGCTCCCCCTTCACCTCCTTGGAGCAGTTTTCTAAGGGTTACTTGAGACATTGCCGTCTGGGCTTGAGATCCTCAGAGTGTCTGCTGAATAAAACATAACTCTCAACTTTTAGGTTGTGCATATGTTTTTCAGTCAATACTATCCTTGATTCAATATTAATTATGAGCTTCGAATAATTACCTATGTGTTTCTGGGGAAGTTAAAGTCTTTTAGAGATGTGTGTAAGCATGTGATGTGTGTGTATGCATGTGGTTGTTGTATTTGCTTTCAAATATCACAGTAAATTCCACATTGCTTTGTCCTCGATATATCTGAAAAGTGAACCATTCATTCTGCTTCTGAGGATATTCTCATTTTGATACTGCTAAGTAACTCATTATGTCTTGCCTTGCCTTGACTCAACCACCTGTCACATCAGCAGGCCATTAACAATTACACTGCTCACACAGAGATTTTTGTAAGTAATTATTCCTGGGGCCTAAACTACAGTCTGGTCTTCCCTGTTGGTTCAGTTAGTAAAGAGTCCGCCTGCAATGCAGGAGACCTGGGTTCGATCTCTGGGTTGGGAAGGTCCCTTGGAGAAGAGGACAGCTAAAACTATAGTCTAGCTTCTCACAGCTGTGGTCCTGGTCCAGCAGCATTATCTTCAGCCCAGCCAGACCTACAGAATAATAATCTATATTTGAACAAGATGTTTGAGTGACCTGTATGCACATTAAAATTTGAAAAGCACTAGCCTAAAGCAGTGTTTCTCTCCCAAGAGGTGGTAAGCTGATCACCTACATCAGGATCACTTGAGAGACTCCTCTACAAAGCAGGTTTCTGGACCCTACCCCAAACTGAGTGAAACAGACTCTCTGGGGTGAGGGCCCTTGAAATTGCATTTCAACAAGTTCCTCTCCCAGGCTCTTAGGCAATCTAGGGTTTAAGAAAAGCCAGAGTAGCATTTTAGAATATTATACGTGTTGACACTTTCATCTATGTGTTTTTCATCAGCCTAAAGTCACTGGGCAAGACATACCTAGAAATATAAACTAATTAAAGAACAAGTTAACTACAGAAACATACACCCACAACTGGCATTAGACAAAACTGCCAACACTGAGAAACTGCCCTTAGTAATAGTCGAACCACCCAGAGGTTCTACTGAGCATCTGCAATGAAATGTAGACAGACAGGCTATTTGTGTCAGAGAGGAGAGGGAGCAAATCATGAATAATAATATCATTTCCCCTCTTGGACTCTGGTTTAAACATCACCTTCTTGTTCTCCTTTAAAACATTAGTAAAAATCTATTTGATTCTAATTGGTTAATCTCAATATAGGAAAAAGTTTATTTCTGTATCCATCAGATGTGAAAAGAAAAATATCAAAACTACATTCTGTTTTTATCTGTCTTCTATATGGGGACAGGCTTTATGAGTAATTGCTAGAGGTAAATTTCCTTTCAAATGCCAAGAAGAAAGGTGTTACTCTGTATGATACAAATGGTTCCATAAAATAACCAGGCTATCTTTTGTCTGTTTAGAAAATTCAGCTGTGGACAATTTTTACTTATCCCCTGGATAGTTGACATCAGAAAACACAACTCCATTAACTCCATCTTCATAAACTTCAGTTTATGGATCCAAATTACCCCCATAAACATCTGGACATCATGACTTGTACACACAATGGCTCTGTCTAGCTAAAGTTTTAGAGCTGCAAAATAATGTTGCCTTAAAAATATTAAACATAGCAAATAGACTAGCACACAGGATCTTATTTTGACTTAATGCTCTTACAGAAAGTGAGACAGAAGAAAAGGAGACATATTAACAGAGATAGGAAGTTCCATTTGGAAAGCAGGAGCCAGTTTTAACACCCTGGGAATCTTATTCCCAGAGAACTTAGATACCTCAGAGTATAGGATTCCCATACTGGTCCTTCACGGATTTACTTCACCTCTACAGCTTCTTGAATCTTCTTGAGGTATTTCCAGTTAATATCCAAATCCTTCCCAGTCCAGAGAAAGGTCTCTAGAAGCCCAGGTCGGTCAGAGGCAAGTTGTTTCTTCCCACGCTGGTGAGTATTCTTCCAGCAGCCCAGGCAGAAACACACCTTCCAGTGAGCCCAACCCAGTGAAACAAGAGCATTTGTCTACCGGGTAATGAACGACCCAAGTCCTGCATCATCTAATGTTACAACCCCGAGGAACCGGTTTCTGAGTCATATCTACTCTGCCAATGGTGACATGTGAAAAGAAGGAAGCAGAGTTGAAGGGGGAAGGAAAGTTCTCACAGGGGCAGGAAGGATTCACAGCTCAAAACGGGGTACTGTGTTTGGGACATTTCCTATTGAAATCTGGTTTTCAGCGGCTATTGAGAAAGGCTAAGTGAAACAAACTCACTTGTGAGAACCATATATGTAAGCACAGGACTTGACCTTTGTGAAAAAAAAAAACTTTAAAACTGATGGATTCTTGCTATCTTTATTCACAGATAAGCTTATTTAATATTCCTTGATGTTTTAATACAAACTAATTAAAATAATAATGCCAATTTGTGAGCTATATTATTTTATATACATAAATATACTCATAATGACTTTCAAGGGCATCTCTGAGTAAAGTTTGAACAACTCAAAAAGAAACTAAATTTTGGGAAAATTAGTCCCATTTACATTCTAATCAATTCAATTACCCTGAAAGGTTTAAATTATACTTGCAGTGCATGGAATCACCAGGCCACATGGTCAAATAGGCTAACATTTAATCTCTTAAGCACTGTCAACAGTGTTTGTGTGTGTGTGAGTGTGAGTGTGTATGTGTGTGTGAATAGTCAATTACTCGTCATGGCTGACTCTCTGCAGCCCCATGGACTGTAGTTTGCCAGGCTCCTCCTTCAGTGGAACTTTCCAGGCAAGAATACTGGAGCAGGTTACCATTTCCTCCTCCAGGGGATCTTCCTGACCCAGAGATCAAACCCATGGAGTTCTCTTACTTCTCCTGCATTGGCAGGTGGATTCTTTACCACTAGCGCCATCTAGGAAGCCCAGACATTTTATATGCCAAGTGAAAGTGCAAGTTGCTCAATGATATCTGACTCTTTGTGACCCCATGAACTGTATGTAGCCTGCCAGTTCAGAGCCTCCCCTGTCCATGGAATTCTCCAGGCAGCAGTTCCCTTCTCCAGGGGATTTCCCCAACCCAGGGGTCAAACTCAGATCATTGCAGGCAGATTCTTTACCAGCTGAGCCACCAGAGAAGTTGTTATAGTTGTTATTATACCAACTATAATACAAAATATTCACACATTTTCTCTGAACTTAACAAGATCACAGCAAAGTGCTAAACGTTCCCATAATTAAAACACATACTCGAGAGAAAGAGTTCAATCATCCCAAACAAATGGATGGGACTCTCTCATCAACTGAGGTTCTTTCTGGTCAAGATTAAGGAGCTAGGATTCAAGACCTGAGCTCTTGAATTTCTTATCCTCCCCAGGGAAATTCTTTCTACTCCACTGATGGACGCAGTAGGCTAGTCTTATTGTTGTTATAATGAGAATTATGCACTACTATGCCTTGGCTTTGGAGCCAACCCTGCCGTAGTTTTATGGATTAGCTAATACTTCTGTTGGAGACTTGGAGACGGAAGTCTGTAATACCCACTAAGATTGCAGCTGACTTCCTCTTTGGCTTAGTTTGATTTTGCATTTCTTCATTCTTAAGACATTCAGTGTCTTTCCCAGTGACCTAAGCATTAATGCTATTTCCAGGGGGGTTCTTTACTCTCTTCTGTAAGTCTTCTGTAACCCTTTTTAGCTTCCTTTGTAACCTCTTCTAACTAACTTATTTAACAGAACTCTTCACTCTCACTACCTCTAAGGTTGCTTCTGGCTTCTCCAAGCTCTTTGCATCCTAACTGAACTGAAGAGTCTTTTAAATTTGCTATCAGGACCACAGCTCCTCTAACTGGAATCTGTATCTCTCTCTTGACTGCATCATGAAGGTGTAGGAGTTTGAAACAAGCTTCCCCAAATGTGCCATGTCGACATGAAGATTACTTTGAACTAAAGGCAATAGAGACCCAGTGGGTTCAAGAGAATCCATTGCCCCTCCCTTAATTACCCAGAATGATTATACACTTTGCAGCCAAAGATGGAGAAGCTCTATACAGTCAGCAAAAAGAAGACCCAGAGCTGACTGTGGCTCAGATCATAAATTCCTTATTGCCAAATTCAGACTTAAATTAAAGAAAGTAGGGGAAATCACTAGACCATTCAGGTATGACTTAAATCAAATCCCTTTATGATTATACAGTGGATGAGAAATGGATTGAAGGGATTAAATCTGATAGACAGAGTGCCTGAGGAACTATAGATGAAGGTTCGTGACATTGTACAGGAGGCAGGAATCAAGACCATCTTCAAGAAAAAGAAATGCAAAAAGGCAAAATGATTGTCTGATGAGGTCCCACAAATAGCTGTGAAGAGAAGAGAGGCAAAAGACAAAGGAGAAAAGGAAAGATATACCCATTTGAATGCAGAGTTCCAAAGAAGAGCAAATAGAGATAAGAAAGCCTTTCTCAGTGATCACTGCAAAGAAATAGAGGAAAACAATAGAATGGGAAAGACTAGAGATCTCTTCAAGAAAATTAGAGACATCAAAGGAACATTTCATGCAAAGATGGGCACAATAAAGGACAGAAATGTTATGGACCTAATAGAAGCAGAAGATATTAAGAGGTGGCAAGAATACACAGAAGAACTATACAAAAAAGATCTTTACAACCAAGATATTCACAATGGTGTGATCACTCACCTAGGGTCAGAAATCCTGGAATGTGAAGTCAAGTGGGTCTTAGGAAGCATCACTATGAACAAAGCTAGTGGAGGTGATGGAATTCCAGTGAAGCTATTTCAAATCCTGAAAGATGATGCTGTGAAAGTGCTGCACTCAATATGCCAGCAAATTTGGAAAACTCAGCAGTGGCCACAGGACTGGAAAAGGTCAATTTTCATTCCAATCTCAAAGAAAGAGAATGCCAAAAAATGCTCAAACTACCGCACAATTGCACTCATCTCACATGCTAGCAAAGTAATGCTCAAAGTTCTCCAAGCCAGGCATCAACAGTACATGAACCGTGAACTTCCAGATGTTCAAGCTGGATTTAGAAAAGGTAGAGGAACCAGAGATCAAATTGCCAACATCTGTTGGATCATTGAAAAAGCAAGAGAGTTCCAGAAAAACATCTATTTCTGCTTTATTGACTACGACAAAGCCTTTGACTCTGTGAATATCAACAAAGTGTGGAAAATTCTGAAAGAGATGGGCATACCAGACCACCTGACCTGCCTCCTGAGAAATCTGTATTCAGGCCAAGAAGCAACAGTTAGAACTGGACATGAAACAGCAGACCGGTTCCAAATCGGAAAAGGAGTACGTCAAGGCTATATATCGTCACCCTGCATATTTAACTTATATGCAGAGTACATCATGAGAAATACTGAAGCACAAGTTGAGAGTTAAGATTGTCAAGAGAAATATCAATAACCTCAGATATGCAGATGACACCACCCTTATGGCAGAAAGTGAATAACAACTAAAAAGCCTCTTGATGAAAGTGAAAGGGGAGAGTGGAAAAGTTGGCTTAAAGCTCAACATTCAGAAAACTAAGATCATGGCATCTGGTCCCATCACTTCATGGCAAACAGATAGGGAAACAGTGAAAACAATGAGAGACTTTATTTTGGGGGGCTCCAAAATCATTGCAGATGGTGACTGCAGCCATGAAATTAAAAGACACTTAACTCTTTGGAAGAAAAGTTATGACCAACCTAGACAGCATATTAAAAAGCAGAGACATTACTTTGCCAACTAAGGTTCACCTAGTCAAGGCTATGGTTTTTCCAGTGGTCATGTTTGGGTGTGAGATTTGGACTATAAAAAAAGCTGAGTGCTGAAAAATTGATGCTTTTGAACTGTGGTGTTGGAGAAGACTTTTGAGAGTCCCTTGGACTGCAAGGAGATCCCATCAGTCTGTCCTAAAGGAGATCAGTCCTGGGTGTTCATTGGAAGGACTGATGCTGAAGCTGAAACTTCAATACTTTGGCCACCTGATTTGAAGAACTGACTCACTGGAAAATACCCTGATGCTGGGAAAGATTGAAGGCTGGAGGAGAAGGGGATGACAGAGGATAAGATGGTTGGATTGTATCACTGACTCAATGGGCATGAGTTTGAGCTCTGGGAGTTGGTGATGGACAGGGAGGCCTGGCATGCTGCAGTCCAAGACCAGCTCTCTCTCTCCCAACTTGATGTATCTCCTCTGCTGAGCTCCTGCAGTATTAGCAACAACCAGACAATGGCCCCTCTTCATACCTGGGTCCCAAGAACTTCAGGGTCCTTCCCGAAAGTTCCTGAATTCTGATGATCCCAACCTGTGCTCTCTGTTCCTCCAGTCCAAGAGGTAGTGGCTGCCCCTGAACTCTCTCAGTTAGCTTAGGGTTACTTCTTTCTTTTTCCAAACCTCCAATAACCACTTAACTGATTCCTTATATTTAATCTTTCTTTTGAAGTAACTAGTGTGGTTATCCTCACTGGAGCCCCCTGACTGATAAAATAATCTAGAGATGTTTAGACACTAAATATAGCATGAATTCTTAGTCTGATATAAGATACACAGGAAATAGCATATCAGGAGTGACAGGCAGGTTTCCTATTTAGAAAATTTGGTAGATTTTGGCACCTTTCACTTCAATTCAAAACTCTAGGGGGAAGAGTAGGGAAGAGTTAGGGAGAGATGATCTGTTCCAGTTTCTGCAAAATTGTGAATAAGGTGTAACTCATGTAAGTTTGTTACATGGTTTTAGAACTTTGGAGTAAGCTGTGGTAGAGATAAAGATTTTGAGAATTACTAGCATATATCAATAATTTTTAATGTAAGAAATGAGAGAGTTTAGATACCTTGTTACAGTCTATTTTTCCTTGTCTACAACCTGTACAAATTCCTTGGTTGTGTAGTTATTTCTTCTTTAAATAACACAAGGACATTTGTTTTCATTTGAGCATCTTTTAATGTTAAGAACTGCTGTCTAATCAAATAAAGACTTTTGCTAATCAGAATGTGTTTCTGACTTTCATGCATTCGAGCCCTGACATTTCTTTCTGCAATTCTCTCTTGTTTTATAATACTCACTTAAGATTAAGTCCAGGATTCAGAAGTTAAATTGCAGTTATACTTCTTGTTTTGTACTCACACTGGATCTTTACTCCAAGACTTAAAAAATCTGCCCTATTTGAAATCTGTTTTGAATTTTCCAGTAAATAGAGAAATTTATGATAATAGAGAAGGAAATGGGGTCAGCCAGCCTTGAAAATTAAAAAAAAAAAAACAACTTAGCATTGTAAGTGGGAATTTAAAATAGGTAACTTCATTATTTAGCTCTTAGGCAGTGATTAATTCCATGGTATGTTCTATTTCTGTGTCATTCTTAACCATGTATTTGCAGAATTAATTATAAAATGCTTTAATGGAAACACAAGAGTAAATACCGTGCTTGTGACCCCATACTTTTGCAATGGTGACATCCTTGTTTCCTAATTTTTTCAAATTTATTAAGAGACAAAAAAGTTTATTTTTGTTGCTGTTCAGTCGCTCCGTCATGTCTGACTCTTTGCAACCCCATGGACTGCAGCACACCAGGGTTTCCTGTCCTTCACTATTTCCCAGAGCTTGCTTAAACTCATTGAATCAAGGATGCCATCCAACCATATCATCCTCTCTGTCATTCCCTTCTCCTCCTGCCTTCAATCTTTCCCAGCATCAGGGTCTTTTCCAATGAGTTGGCTCTTCACATCAGGAGGCCAAAATATTGGAGCCTGAGCTTCAGCTTCAGTCCTTCCAATCCAAGGTTGATTTCCAAACTGACTGGAAACCAAACTGACTGATCTCCTTGCCATCCAAGGGACTCTCAAGAGTCCCTTTAACAAGAAACAAGAGAGTTTATTTTTATTTCTTGGTAAAAACAGAAAGTAAAACTTAGGAAGTAAATATATTATTGACAAATCTTGTTACACTGAAGGCTCTTTCAGGATACAGCCACCTACTTCTGCAAATTTTCCATTATTTCTCCACTGACTCAAGAATCTGCTGAATGACTTAAATTTTAAGTCTCTTTCAGTTTTGCTGTAAACCCGGTTTCACAGTATGAGACAAACTATACACTTCAGGGTGTGAGTTTATTACTCTGACCCAGGATGAAGAATGTAGCCTACTTTACACTGTGACCTACAAGTTTATTTCATTTCTGGTGCTTTTCAGGTTTTAAAAAAAAAACAAAAAAACCCCACAATGATTTATGTCTATTCCCTTATGATGTCCTATGAAATGGTCCTATGAGCCTATGAAATGCAATCTCAAGTTGTTATGGGATTTTGTGTCTTTGATTCCAATTTATAATAAAGTGTTTTTGGGGTACATACCCTTCAATCTTCTTCCTATGAATATGTATATACTATTTAGTTATTTGAAAAAAAATGAGATTTTTTTGCATCCTATTTTTGCCCTTCAACAGTACACAGTAACATCCTTCCATGTTATAAAATAGTTTTTAATCTCATTTTTAGTGACTACCTAGCCGTTCCTTGATATTGAAGATAACAGCTCTCATTTATTTATCACTTACCATGGGCTGAGCCCATTGCCAACAGGCTTAACAAATATGATTTCCTAAGACCCTCTCCCCTGGTGCTGCTTTCCCATGTTTACCAACTCACCATTCTCTTGGGGAGTCATCCCATCTTCAGCCTTGCCCCTCACCTTGTTAACCCCAGTGATGATAACGGTTCTGGAAGGCCTTGGACACCTGTAACTTGCCTCATCCTAACTCTGAATCATCCATGACTCTATAGGAAACCATCTTATTTGAGATATATGAGAAGAAACACTGGAATTTGGCCATCTCTCTCTTCTTCTCTTGGAAGGATTCTGGTGTGCCTTGACTTGCCTTTCTATCAACAAGCCATGAAACAAACAAATAAACAAAAGCAAAACAACCCTTCCAAATCATCCAGTAAAGTTATAAGAAAGTAGAAAAATTGTTAGGGCTTCCCAGGTGGCACAGGGGTAAAGAATCCACCTGCAATGCAGGAGACTCGGATTTGATCCTTGGGTTGGGAAGATCCCCAGGAGTAGAAAATGGCAACCTACTCCAATATTCTTGCCTGGGAAATCCAATGGACAGAGGAGCCAGGCAGGCTACAGTCCATGGGGTCACAAAGAGTTAGACATGACTGAGCACACACACATACACATAGACAAATATATTTACTGCTTAGAGTGCCATCTGGTGCATTTTTTGCCAAGTGGCATAAACATCTCTGTTAGGAGTTACGAGGTCTGTCCTTGTGGCCCAGCTGGTAAAGAAGTCTCCTGCAATGCAGGAGACCTGGGTTTAATCCCTGGGTTGGGAAGATCCCCTGGAGAAGGGAAAGGCTACCCACTCTAGTATTCTGGCCTGGAGAATTCCAGGGACTGAATAGTCCATGAGGTCACAGAGTCAGACACAACTGAGTGACTTTCACTTCACTTCAGGAGCCATGGAAATTAAGGCCTTTCCCTGAGGAATATTAGAGACCTCTTTCTTTAGATCTAACCTTTGACGGAGTCCTTAGAATTCCTATGTATCAATTTGAGAAATATAGAATGACTACTGATGTAGTGAACATTTGTTTGTACTTTTGCCTGTGCTCCTAAACAAGCTATGTTTGGAGTCTTTCTCACTTTCAAAACCATATAAAAACAAATATTGGATTTCCCAGACTCCTTTCACCTTAGACATGGGTACTTGACAATTAGAAGCAACTGTCATCAGAACTTAGAATTGGAAGTTCAGAAGAGAAAAAAGGCTGAGACTTCCATTTCCATTCTAGTGAAAGCCTCGGGTTTTCTTCATCATCAGTGGGAGTCATTCTAGCAGCAATGTGCAAAATCTGATGGGTATAAGGTTTTGCTCTGCTTGAAGCTAATAGGTTCACACGACACAGTTGGATTGATGCTACTCCTAGAAGTCATGAAATGGTTGGGTCAAAGATAAACAACTCTATTAATCATGGCATATCATGCTGGATGAATATTAGCATATGCACGAGTTGGATGCCCTTGATCCTAATTTTCATGGGAACAATGTGGATGGACCAGATAGATGCCTGAACATGTAGTGGCTGTGTTACAGGAGATGAACCTGCATTTTTTATCATGGGCCATAAGCATGTCTATTCTTTGCTCTGGAAGGAAATATTATCTTTGTCTTCTAAGGCTTCTGCTGAGCAAATGTCCATGAGAAATAGACTGAAATGAGGCAATCAGTGCCCCTGATTGCAAGACATGCAGAAATGTAAGACACCAATGAAGAAAAGTCTCTTAACACAAGGTTCAGTGACCAGTGTTGATAGGTTTGGAGGCGCTAATTGCAGTGACTCAGTTGAACAGTAGTACCAGTGGGGCCTTCACCAGACCAGTCTTGCGGCATTATTTTCAGCACTGGCCCTGGTTGCAATGTCTCCAGATCTGATTCTTGGACCCATCCGGAGTTAATGAACTCTGGCCAATATTTTCTGCTTGATTTCTACTATCAATCCTTAGTGATATATTAAATCCTCACTGACATGTCTATCAATCCTTACTGATATCTTGAAGAAGTAGTGGCAAAGTGCCTATGCATAACCATTTCTAGTCCTTTATTTTGGTTGGTTCATTTAGTCTCTTAGATGTTGGGTAAATCATCCCCCAAAGCAGGTATAAGATCTCTTCTGGGTCCAGGAAACTGAGGTAAAATTCCCAGATAATACAGTTTCTCAAGGTGTTGGCTCTCTGGTCTGCAGGTTGCTAGAACCCTAGAGATTCTGTCTTACTCTAGAATATAAAGAAATTCAGCTTCATGAGGACCACTGATGAATATTTTCATTTGTTGTTATCTTACTCCACAACAATACTCCCCAGAATTGTGTTTCATCGTTCTTACAAGATGTAATTTTTGTTCATTGATTGTTGAAAAATGGCCTTAGTTTTACTATTTCTCCATTAGCATATACTATCATTGCTGAGAATAAAAAAAAATACTTGAAGGATAACTTCTCAAACAGTTCACAATTTCATATTGATTTTCTTATCTAAAAATATCATTCAAAGTTTTGACGTTATCTTGATAGTGAAAACTACTTTTCTAACAAGTTTTCTAACATGGATTGTATATATTGCATCATCTTCCCTCTAAGAGTAGCTACTTTGATTAAACTCCAACCCTACATTTCAAGCTATGGTTTTTCCAGTAGTCATGTACAGACGTGAAAGTTGGACCATAAAGAAGGCTGGGCACCAAAGAATTGCTGCTTTCGAACTGTGGTGCTGGAGAACATTCTTGAGAGTCCCTTGGACAGCAAGGAGGTCAAACCTGTCAATCCTAAAGGAAACCAACCCTGAATATTCATTGGAAGGACTGGTGTTGAAGCTGAAACTCCGATACTTCAGCCACCTGATGTGAAGAGCCAACTCACTGGAAAAGACCCCAATGCTGGGAAAGGTTGAGGACCAGAGAAGGGGGCAATAGAAGATGAGATGATTGGATGGCATCATTGGCTTAAGGGACATAAATCTGAGCAAACTTAGGGAGACAGTGAAAGACTGGGAAGCCTGATGTACTGCAGTCCATGGGGTCACAAAGAGTTGGACACAACTGAGCAACTGAACAACATTTCAAGTTAATTAAATATTACATAAAACTCTCTTAATTTAAAGAATAATGGACTGATAGAGTGAGAAGAGCCTTAGAAGTCATCTTTACTACTTAATTTTAAATGCCTTTTTTTGGCCACTTCACACAGCCTGCAGGATCTTAATTCCCCAACCAGGGATTGAACCTGGCCCCATCAGTGAAATCACCAAGTCCTAACCACGGGACCCCCAGGGAAGTCCTATCAAACCATCTTGAATACAGCGACCAGATGCCCTTTCAAACTGGCTTTTCATACAGGGGTGTTTGGTGAAAGACATGTATTTCTTCTACAACTTTTAAAAGTCTTATTATTATAAAAGTAATAGGTGTTCTTTGCAGAAATATTGAAAAAATAGAAAAATCATACAATTAGAAAAACTGCAAGAAATGAAGAAGCTTAAAATCACTTATGAATCCATCCCCCATCATCCAAGAGCTTCCCAGAATTCAAGTCATTCTCCAGGCACTGACATAATGCTAGAGTAAGTTATTTCTATTGCAACAGCTTCCTTGGGCTAAGTCGATACCGATTTTAATCAAGTTAAATCAGATCTTAATGAAGTATCTGCTGACAGATGCATTTGTCTCCTTAGTCTAGCCTGCATTGGAAGTATATCTTTTTGGCTCTGATATAGGGCTTCCCTGGTAAAGCGTCTGTCTACAATGCAGGAGACATGGGTTTGATCCCTGGGTCAGAAAGATACTCTGGAGAAGGGAAATGGCAACCCGCTCCAGTACTCTTGCCTGGAAAATTCCATGGACAGAGGAGCCTGGTAGGCTACAGTCCAAGGGGTAGCAAAGAGTCAAACACAACTGAGCAATTTCACTTTCACTTTTGTCAAGGCTGAAAGAGTGTCCAAATGCTTCCAAGTAGAACACATCACTTTCCAGAAAAGTAAGCTTGGGTATTTGTATACTAAATACCCTTTAAGTACATAGACAGACTCTGTACCCCCGCCCCCTCCCCCTACCCCATACACACACTTTTTTGTTGTTGTTCTGCTTCTTAGTCATATCTCTTTGTGACCCCATGGACTGTCACACACCAGGCTTCTCTGTCCTTCACTGTCTCCTGGAGTTTGCTCAAACTCATGTCCATTGAGTCAATGATACCATCCAACCATCTCATCTTCTGTCACCCCCTTCTCCTCCTGCCCTCAATTTTTCCCAGCATCAGGATCTTTTCCAATGAGGTAGCTCTTCGCATCTGGTGGCCAAAATATCAGAGCTTCCACTTCAGCATCAGTCCTTCCAATGAATATTCAGGGTTGATTTCCTTTAGGATGGACTGGTTTGATCCTATTTTGTGGCTAAAGACCTTGCAGGATGGTTCAGAAAAGTCTCTCCATCTGACTCTGCCCATCTGACTGACCTGCTAACCAGGGACTCGTTTTTCACCACTAACTGTAATGGTGACTAGTTTTTGAGTGCCCACAGGGTGCTGATCACTGTGCTAAGTACTTACTATAACAGCTCAGTGCATACTTATAAACTCCCTTTGAAGTAAATTATTATCCCTGTTTTATAGACGAGTAAATTAATATTCAGAGAAGTTAATTCACTGGCTCAAAGGTCACAGAGCTGCAAAGTGGCAGTACTAAGATTTAAACCCAGGTCTGACTCCAAAGCATTTTCTCTCTTAATCATTGCCATAAATGACCTTGCTTTCGGCAGACATGGCCTGTGTTCATGATTCTAATGATCCAAGTTCAGAGGAAAATGCTGAACCAAGAGTAAAAAGTCTTGCACTCAAACCTTAACTCCTTAAAGATCTCACCTTGAAACCTAAAATTGAATAGTCTGGGGTCAGTAATTACAGTGAGGCAGATTTCCATTGAATTATTTTATTTGATAAGATAGTTCCTCTCTCCCTGCATTATTGATCCCGTCTTTTAAGATCTTGCTGTCTTCACTGCTTGCATGCTAAGTTGCTTCAGTCGTGCCTGACTCTTTGCAACCTCATGGACTATAGCCCGCCCAGCTCTTCTGTCCATAGCATTCTCCAGGCAAGAATACTGGAGTGGGTTGCTGCTCTCCTCCAGGGGATCTTCCTGACTTAGTGATAGAACCCACGCCTCTTGAGTCTTCTGGCAGGCAGGTCCTTTACCAGTAGCACCACCTGGGAAGCCCAAGAAGTAATGAAGCTGTCTTCATTACCTCTTTCCATATTGCACAGCCTTCTTGCTGCCTTTTGCTACCTGGTCTTTCCCTCTGCTTCCCTGACTGGAGGAAGAAGCTAGCAGTGCTGGGCTCTGGTGACTCCCTGATTACCAGTCCAGTCCTTGGCTTCCACTGGGGTGCCTGGTGCACAGTTGGCTTCCCATTTCTTTCCCAACACTTTCTTTTCACTTCCCTGTAACCTGGTTGATGTGCTACCCCTCTCCTAAAAGCATACTCTTTACAACCAGTTACTTGTAAATGGAAAAATCCAGTTGCCTTCCTTCAGACTTTGTTCTTCTTGCCATCCCTGCAGCCTTTGGCCCTGTCCACCACCCCTTACTTAATGAGATCCTCTGCTCCCCGTGGTTCAAAATGCCAGCTTTAATCATGGTTGTATCACTCCATTTTCTCACCAGGAAAACAAAGGTGATGATACGACCTACTTTGTTGAGCTGTGTGGATAAAGTGAGAGGATGTAAGCAAATGCGCCAGGAAAAGTCAGCGGTTTTACAATTAACATTTCTCACACTCAGTTATACCTGGCTCTCTTCTAAGATTGCCCTTTTCTAGCTCCTCTTCCTTCTTCAGCCCAGCACATGTGGTCATCCATGATGCTCAGGCCTTTCCCATTAAGCCTTTAGGCTTTCATTCATTTTCTGATCACCATTCAGCAAATAATCTCCAAATCTATACCTTAAGGTTAAGGTCTCAGGATTGCTAGGCATTTCCACTTGGCTACTCTGTGTTCATTACCAACACATCACCATCTCCCATGGCCTATATAATTGCTTGATTTTTTTCCTAGCAAAAATAGTGTGAACATTAATAAAGGGAAACTCATGAAAATAGACTTGGGGGCCCAGCAGGGGGAGCCCTCAGGTATTTACCGCTTGCCATCAATACAGATTCCAACAAAAAGAGATGTACCTTGCACCTTTGGCTGGAAGTGACATTACTTCACTACCACCAACAGGAGGCAGGAAGATTTTCTTCTTACCTAGTAACAGCCCCACTAATGGGAGACTGCCACAACTCAGCCAATGAAAAGCTACTAGACTTTGAACTCCCAATTTCCTCCAAAGTACTCATTTTTTACAACAGGCTTTCCCAATGTCCTAGTCGCCTCTATAAAAGTACAGCTTCCTCTCCTTTGCTGTTCCCAAATAGATCCATTTGTGGTAAATAAATAAATGAGTAAATGACAATTTTATTGTTTTAGGTTAACAACAGCACCATTCTTTTTGTAATCCAGACTCCAAAACCTCCTTCCATCCCTTCCTGCCTTACACAGGAAGAGGCTCAATATGGTTTTATTTAGTCTTCATACGAATTCTATTGTATTTACCCATCAATAAACTGAGGCTAAGATAAATCAACTGTTTTTTTAATTTTTTTAATTTATTTATATTTTTTGGTCATGCTACCACCCAGCATGTAGGATCTTAGTTTCCCCAGTCAGGGATCAAACCTCCACTGCTTGCAGTGGAAGCACAGTCTAGACTGTCATGGAAGTCCCTTGACCAACTTGCTTTTGATGTACAATTCGTCCTACTAAAAGCATCCATGTTTTATCCTCGACTATCTTGCCACTTCACATCCAATTTCATAAATTCATTTATCTTTCATCATGCAGAACATGCATCCATTTGCGTCTATTTGGCACTTGAGTTCCACTTTCTTTCTGACCCTGACTGTTATGTGTTTTGCAGATTGGCAGTCTTCTCGCCTCCACTCCTTTCTGTGTACCCCTTCTAGAAACACAATCCTTCACCCTTTGGCCTCACATACAGCCTTTTAGTTTCACAGGGTTAAGAGAACCAACCAGTTTGTATCATGCCTGGGAAAGTAATGTACAATTAGTAAAAGTAAAATCTAACAGTAGCTAGTGGTGAGCTAACCATGTTTCCTGACTGTAATGGAACAGATTCAAGACTAAACTGTGGTGCAGTCTATAGTGACCTTGACAAGTCATTGCCACTTTCAAGATCTCAGTTTCCTCCTCTGTGAAGTAAGGAAGTTGGGCTAGATGTTATCTGTGGTAACTTCTGATTCTCAAACTTAAAAATTCTGCTTGTTCAGGAAAATATACCTTATTTTCCCCCTCAAAAAAATGATAACAAAATCTTTCTGATTTAAAAAAAATGACTAAGTCAAAGACAGGGAATAACAATAATCTCTTAGAACTTCCCCCCTCTCTTTTTGCAGGGCAGACTGTGTTTGTGTTTATCTGAATCTACAAACAGAATGCACTATGACAGAGTGTCCTATGATGACAAACCTTGACATTTATTCAGAGTAACTGAATAAGTGAGTGCATAACAATGAGAGTCAAGGGTAGTTTGTGCCCTGGGGTAGAAGAATCCTGTAGTTCCTAAGAGGCTCATATGAAACTATGTGGTTTCATTCAAGGTCTATTTTGCATAGAATACCTATTTCAAATGGCAAATATGTTGCTAGGGGCTGAATTGGGTATCCCCAAATGTGACTCAATATGACTAAAGACAAGACTTTTAGGGAGTGATTAAGGTTAACCAACATGAGTTTGGGTAAACTCCGGGAGTTGGTGGTGGACAGGGAGACCTGGCGTGCTGCAGTCCATGGGGTCACAAAGAGTGGGACACAACTGATCGACTGAACTGAACTGAACTAAAGGTTAAGTAAGGGCTTTCCTGATGGCCCAGATGGTAAATGTAGGAGACCTGGGCTCAATCCCTGGGTCAATGGCTACCCACCGTAATATTCTTGTCTGAAGAATTCCATGGACAGAGGAAGCTGGCAGGCTACAGCCCATGGGGTCTCAAAGAGTTGGACAGAACTGAGTAACACTCTCACTTTCTTTTCAATACTAAGTAAAGTCGTAAGGGTAGAGTCCTAATCCTAAAGAATTTGTGGCCTTATAATAAGAGGAAGAGAGAGATCTGTTTCTCCCCTGGGCCTCCATGTGAGGACACAGAGAGAAGGCTGGTGTCTGCAAGACAGGAAGAGAGCTCTCCCCAGAAACCCAGATGGCCAGCACCTTAACAGGGACTTGCCAGCGTTCAGAAATAGGAGAAAAATTCTGTAGTTTAAGCCACCTGTCTGGGGCCTTTTGTTGCGGCAGCCTGAGCAGACAAAGACATTAGCATGTATCTACATTATGAGACTAAGTTTAAGCCCAGCTGCACAAGTATATTTAGAGATCTGCTATTTTTACTATTTGTCTTTGGAAAAGGTCATGTCTTTGCTCACACAGCAATAAATGAAATTTAAGAGTTGTGTTTTAGGAAGGTTTTATTCTCTCCAGTGAAAACTTCAGTTGGGCACATTTTTCTATAAACAGAAGATATTTTTCTTCCATTGCCCAAAGACATTTTAAATTTAAATAACAAAGATAATGCTATCTTGTGTGCTTTTGTGCTTGAACCTACTGAATAGCTGTTAAATAAGAGTCAAAGCTTACCACAGAAGGATTTCTATTACATGAAGCAATCCCAGGGGAGATGCAACTGTCACAGAATACCTTATGACAGTGAGGGTAAGGGGTCAGATGCTTTTCTATTAATACCACCTCTCTCCTGCTCTCCCTCTACCTGTCTGTCCCTCCAAACACACGCTTTGTGTCTGTCTGTAAGTCAGCCTGCAAACAAAGGCCTTTGGAAAAAAGTCTGTCACTCCAAACACTACTACTGTTTATCCACATTTATCAACATCTTATGTACCTAAATCCAAGAGATTAAATAATACCAATTGAAGAGAGAATTTACACTTTCATCAAATGTCTGGATGTCAAAATGTTAAATAGTAGTAAGCCTTCTATCTGTAAAGCTCATCGTAGTTTTCAAAATATTTTCATATTTATCAGTTTCATAACTACATTGAGAGCTTCACAACTACCTTTATAACATGGCCATCATTCCCATGTTCTGCAGGAAAAATTAGGCTCAGAAGGATGAGACTCAGGGCAGTTTGTAGGAGAGGACAAGTTTCCAGGAATTTTGAAACCTCATTGAGTATCCAGTATACTGGATATGAGAACATAACAGGCAAACAATTCTCTGAAGCCTAAGTAACTAACAGGAAGAGAGCACTGAAATAAATCTCAGGAGTGGAAAAAGCCAGAAGTGCCTGCAGTTTCCATTTTTGAAGCGGTTGTTTGCTGCGTTTACTGACACAGGTTAGTTGCCATAGTTATGATATATTTCCTCAATGAGGTCTGAGGGGAAAACAGGTCATTCAGAGCTTGGGTGGTGGTGTATGTTCTCAGTCTTGCCAACTCTTTGAGACCCCATGGACTGTAGCCTGCCAGGCTCCTCTGTCCATGAAATTTTCCAGGCAAGAATACTGGAGTGGCTTGCCACTTCCTAATCCAGGAGATCTTCCTGACCTAGGGATCAAATCTGTGTCTCCTATGTCTTATGCATCAGTAGGCAGCTTCTTTACCACTGAGCTACTTGGGAAGCCCCTATTCATATAATAACAAGCCCCTTATTATTAATAACTCCTTAATGTCACAGATCATTGGTTTGCAAACTTTTCAGCCTCAGGACTTTATACAATCTTTTTCTTTTTAATTTCTTTTTTTATTGAAGTATAATTGATTTACCATGTTGTATTAGTTTTAAGTATACATCTATACAGTCTTAAAACAATCTTCAAAATTATTGAGAACTCTAGAGAGCTTTTATTTATGTGAGTTACATCTATCCATTTTTTACTACACTAGAAAATAATATAGAGGCATTTAAAATATTTATCAATGCAATAAAATAATAAACTGATCCCATGTTAAGCCAAACAACTCTCATTACAATATAATGGTATTTTCACCAAACATAATGCAAATTAGTAAGAAAACTGGCCCTATTTTATATTATTACAAATCTCTTTTAGCATCTGGCTTCACAGGACATGACTGGATTCTCACACTTGTATCCACACTCACTGTGGAGACATCATCCATGCGGCTCTGGAAAACTTCACTGCAAACTCATGAGAGATTGAGGACAAAAATGTCAAAGCATGGATTTATGTTTTCATGAAAATAAAAGAGACTGGATAGTTTTGACTGTCTGAAAAGATTTCAAGGGTCACTTCCATATTTTGAGAACCATTGGTATAAACAACTGAAAACCCCAGAGTTTTAAGAACAACTGTTTTTAAGAATATAATAATTGCTGAAGTACATGCTTTTAACTACACAATCTATGAGATGAGTTTTTCTTCCAGTAGAATGAGTTGGTCATTTTCATTCATTTTTCCCTTTTGATTTTAAAGATAATCTAGAGCCAGGAAATTTTAAATCTGTGAAACAAAGAACAAGAATTTCAGTTCATCTGGTCTCAGTAAGGACCCCCAGTAAAGAAAGTGAAAGTTGCTCAGTCTTGACCAACTCTTCATGGACAGAGAACTCCTCTATCCGTGGAATTCTCCACTCAAGAATACTGGAGTGAGTTGCCATTCTCTTCTCCAGGGAATTTTTCCCACCCAGGGATCAAACCCAGGTCTCTTGCACTGCAGGCAGTTTCTTTATCATCTGAGCCACCAGGGAAGCTTTCCCAGGACCAACATTTTATATGCACACACTAAACAAGTTGGGGGATGCACGAATGTAATTTCATTTTCTTAATCAGTGTAAACTCAACCCTGCCCACTTTCTCTTTTCACTATTGTTGCTGTCCAGACTCTAAGTTGTGTCCAATCCTTTGAGAACCTATGGACTGCACCACAACAGGCTGCTCTGTCCTTCACTATCTCCCTGAGTTTGCTCAAATTCATGTCCATTGAGTCAGTGATACTCTCTAACCATCTTATCCTCTGCTACCTCTTTTTCCTTTTGCCTTCAATCTTTCCCAGCATCAAGGTCTTTTCCAATGAGTCAGCTCTTTGCATCAGGTGACCAAAGTACTGGCGCTTCAGCTTTAGCATCAGTCCTTTCAATGAATATTCAGGGTTGATCTCCTTTAGGATTGATTGGTTTGATCTCCTTGCTGTCCAAGGGACTCTTCAAAGTCTTATCCAGTACCACACTTTGAAAGCATCAACTCAGGGCCCAGTTTTTTTTTTTTTTAACTGTCCAGTTCTCACATTCTTACATGACTACTGGAGAAACCATAGCTTTGACCATATAGACCTTTGTGGACAAAGTGCTGTCTCTTTAAAAAAAAAAAAAGTGCTGTCTAGGTTTGTCCCATAGCTTTATTTACAAGATGCAAGTGTTGTCAGTTCCAGCAAATAAGATTCTATTAGGATGTTGACTGATGGGGAGAACAAAGACTACTCCAAACTCGCAGACTTTTGGGTGCCCCAAGGAGGCTTGGCAAGGCCCCAGGTGAAGACCAATCAGAGGCAAGAAGTTGCTTCTTTGTCTTAAACACCAGCACCCTGTGCTCATCCAACTTCTCTGAACAGACTAATCGCTGATGTTGTGGAACAGGAAAAAAAATCTCCCTATTACTCATCCAGTGAGAAAGGCATTACTGTTTTGCCACTTTTTACAGTTGGGAAATACTCAAATGAAGCATTACTTAATAAGGCAATTTAGAATGGCATTCCAGTTTCTAATGACAGGGGAGACACTGTCCCTTAATTCATTTTGTGAAATAGTGTGACCTTCCTTCCTTCCTCCCTCCCTTCTTTATTCCTACCTTTAGATTGTTCTCAAACATTTGTTATGTAACTATTACGAATGAGGCACAGTGATAGATTACTGTTGTTTTAGTCCTTAAGTTGTGTCCAACTCTTTTGAGACCCCATGGACGGTAGACCATCAGGCTCCTCTGTCATTGGGATTTCCCAGGCAAAGATACTGGAGTGGGTTGCCACTTCTTTCTCCATTGGATCTTCCTGACCCAGGAATCAAACCCTTATCTCCTGCATTGGCAGGCTGATTCTTTACCACTGAGCCATCAGGGAAGCCCACTGCGATGGATAAAACATTACTATTTTTCTGATTATAATATTTTTTATTGTTATTTAATATTTCTTTTCCCTGAATAAGACAAAATCATGTCCTTTACAGGAAATTTAAATTACAACAATGTATAAAGAAGGCGATTAAACTTGCCCAAAACTAATCTCTAGGGGGTAATTTTAATAAATTATCTTATGCATTATCCCTCTGTTTTTACCTACTTGAGATTATATATATATATATATATATATATATGCAGTTTTGTACCATTCTTATTTATTTAATGTTGTATTGTAAGCAGCTTCATAATAAATATAACTTTAAAATCCAAAGTTGGTGATAAATATCTCAGTGGGAAAAAATCTTATTCACTTCAGATTTCCTTAGGATAAATTGCTTCCCGGAAGTGGAATTACTTTCGGCAAAGAAATGTGTGTATTTTATAGCTTCTGTTAAATAAATTATCATACTGATAAAGTCCATCCCTGGGAGTATATCTAAATTGCACTACCAAATGAGGGGGCTCATTTTATTGTATCCTCACTAGCACTGAGGTCAACGTTTTTATACACAATCTTTGTTAATATAATAGATAAAGGCGAAAAATCCTATCTTTTAAAGGGATTAATATTGAAATAGAATCTCTACAAGTGGAAGAAAATTAATAGAACACCTTAAAATTCTCTAAGATAAAAGCTGTAGGGCATCCCTGATGGGTTACTGGTAAACAATACACCTGTTAATGCAGGAGACACGGGTTCAATCCCTGGTCCAAGAAGATCCCCTATCCTTGAAGCAATTAAACCCAGCTCTTGAGCCTGTGTTCTAGAGCCCGTGCTCTGTAACAAGAGAAGCCACTGAAATGAGAAGCCCAAACATGGCAACCAAGTAGCCCCCACCTGCCACCAGAGGACAGCCCATGCAGCAACATAGGCCCAGAACAGCCAAAATAAAATGAATTAATTTTTAAAAGTTGTATAAATAGACTTGTGCCCACCTTATTATTATCATTATCATTATTTATTATTATATTTGTAGGCCCCACTGTGCAGTGTGGGGGATCTTAGTTCCCCAACCAGGGATCGAATCTGTGCCCCCTGCATTAAAAGCATGGAGTCTTAACCACTAGACCACCTCGGAAGTCCCTGTGCCTACTTTTCATTAATTCAATTAATGAAAGGGAGGCAGAGCTTGGATCAACCCATTGGCACTGTGCCAGAGCTCTCGTAGATAAAACTGAAACCAATTCTGGTTAACTTAAGCAGAAGGGAAATGTCTTGGAAGGCCATTACATAGAACACCAAAGAGATAGGAAGGCTGGAAAAGCAGGCTCATCAAACAGGCAGGGCCACTTGGTAGTTGGAATCAGAATAGGCAACACCACCCCAAAGGCCTGCGTAGGCCCCCACTGACACTGCTATTGGACTGCCCCACTTCTCACCTCTGGCACTGCTATTTATGGGCACCAAAAGCCACCTTACAGATAATGGTATTATTTCAAAAATGTCTCTTTGAATCAGATTCCAGATTCAGAGACATGGATAAAGCAGGTCACGTGACAGTGCCTTAGCTGGTACGGGAAGGAGACCATGAGTACGGCCGTTTTGGCTTTTATGAGAGTTTGGGATTCTAGGCAACAAGACCGTGATCAACGACTGCTGTAAATATTTATGTGGGATTCTTTGTTTCAGAGTATTAATACTTTTAGAAATCTTGATTAATTTTTTTAAATTACCGATAAATTTTAGATTGTCTAGTAGATCATGGGGCTTCCCTGGTGGCTTAGATGGTAAATAATTCCCCCTCAATGTGGAAGACCTGGGTTCGATCCCTGGGTTGGGAAGATCCCCAGGAGGAGGGCATGGCAACCCATTTGTATTCCTGCCTGAAGAATCCCCATGGACAGAAAAGTCTGGAGGACTGTAGCCCACAGGGTCCCAGAGGTTAGACACGACTGAGCGTCATGAGACTGTCTAGTTGAGGACTACACACTCGGATGTCAACTATATCCTCACTGTCAGTGAGGTGGGGTACACAGCAGTGCTGGGAGTCTGGGAAACTGAGGTGCATATTCCCAGTTGAAAGGAGACACCTACTACTTGGTTCCAGATCACGGCTGCTAGACCCAAAAATGCAAGTTCTTCCAACTTTCTAGTACATGCCCAAAGTCTGAATTTTTATAAAGTTTCCTGGTTTTACTTATTCATTTTCTTAATTTTTGGCTGAACCCCACAGCATGTAGGGCCTTAGTTTCCCAACCAAGGTTGGAACTGTGCCCACTGTTTTGGAAGGCAGAGTCTTAACTACCGGACCATCAGGGAAACCCCCAAATTTCCTGATTTTAAAATTTAGACTCAAATTTAAAATTCGAACGCAAAACAACTCCTCCCTAGTCAACCCCCTCCCCCACCAAATGACATCATTGCTTCTTAAAAATCAAGGCTGCAGACTGCCTACCTGTCAGGCCTCTCCATTTCAAAAACCAGCACAGGTGTGAGTGTTCAGTCTCTTAGTCATGTCGGACTCTTTAGGGACCCCACGGATGCTAGCTTGTGAGGTTCCTCTGTCCAGGGGATTTCCCAGGCAAGAATACTGTAGTGGGTTGCCATTTCCTCCTCCAGGGGATCTTCCTGACCAAGGGATGGAACTGGCGTCTCCTGCGTCTAATGCACTACAGGCAGATTCTTTACCCGCTGAGCAACCGGAAAAGGCCTCTAGGTAGGTAACATGGGACAAATTACCCTGCTTCTTTGTGTCTCAGTCATGGGAAAAATAGCAGTAACTTTTCTAAGGCTGTGGAGAGGATGACGTATGAGTTCACGTAAAGAGTGCCTGGCTCAATGCCAAGGCCATACTAAAAACACTACACATGTTAATATAATATCCAGCCCATATAATAGCTTTCATTACCAGAGGACAAGGAGTGGGCAGAAAGGAAGAGGACTAAAGTGTTTCATGGTGGTGGTGGGTAATGGATAAATCTCAAGATGGAATTCCTAATGATGGAGGTCTGATGAGATTTTCCATCAAAGATGGAGGTCTAATGAGATTTTCCATCAAAACCCTTTCCTTCTTCTGACTCCAATGCGAGTGCGTGTGCGTGCTCAGTCGTGTCTGACTCTTTGCAACCTCATGGATTGCAGCCCTCCAGGCTCTTCTGTCCATAGGATTTTCCAGGCAAGAATGCTGAACTGGGTTGCCATTTCCTCCCCCAGGGGATCTTCCTAAGCCAGGGAAGGAACCCCCGACTGCTGTGCCTCCGGCATTGGCAGGCGGATTCTTTACCACTGCGACACGAGTTCACTCTCAAATCCTGCTGTATCACCGCACGTGTACACTTAAAAGGCACCTACTCTGGTCCACCTGGGTGACACTGATGGCCGAGCAAAATGAGAACTCCGTGCGAAGAAGGGAGGGGCAGAGTGTCAGGAGAAAAAGTCGCGCTCCAGCGTTTCACACTCCCTCTAGGCCGAAAGCAGAGACCCGTTTCCAACCGCCAGCTCTCTCTGCGGACCACTGGAGGCCGCCGCCGCCGCAGCTGCGGAGGAAGAGGGGGGCGGAGGCAGAGGCGGAGGCGGCACCCCGGGGCCCGGGCAGAGGCGGCCAGGACCATCGCAGGGGCAGTTTATTTTCCTGCCGCGCCGGTAGCAGGGACGGCTGCTGCAGGCTCGGTTTCGCCAGGCCTGCGCGTGGGGTTCTGAGGGAGCTATCTGCCCCGGCGCTGGGGAGCCACGGCGGCGGAGAGAAGGAGGGGAGGAGCGCACCGAGACCCAACGAGAGAAAGCGGCAAAGCACCACCAGCCCGCAGAGCAGCGGAGGAGGGTCGGCCGCAGCCAGGGAGCGGGCGCCTGCTGCCTGGGCGCGCTATCACCCGGCGGCACTGCCTTCTAGCAAAAGCCACCGCGGCCCGGGCTGCAGCGGCCAGACGGATGCCCAGGCCACACGGCAGGCGTGGAGAGAGCCGCTGCAGTCGCCGTGCCACGCGGGCTCCGGACATCAGAGGCTGCTGGTGAGTAGGCGCGCGCGCCCGCAGGCGTGTGCACGCCGGGCGCGTGTGCCACCGGCCTGGCGCGCACTCGCCCCTCTTCCGCTAGCGGCGTCCTGTCCCGGGCTTGCTCCGCGGGAGGAAAATGCGCTTTGCCAGCCGCTCGCTTCCTTCCTGCCAGCCCTGCGATCGCCTGTCTCCGCCTGCGTTGCCTCTGTCCGCCCCACGGCGGGCCCCCAGGGGTTAGTTTCACCTTGATGGGGAAAGCAGGAAGCTGTGACTCCTGGGGGGCAGGGCGGGACCCTGGCGGTGATCCATGTACCCGCGTGTGTTTGGGGTTTAGACTTGGGGTGCGGCCTCGGAAATGGTTCAGAGAGCCCACCGCACTGTCTTTGGGGGTGCGTGGTGTGGGGAAGGAAGGGCGAGGTTGGACAAACGGGCGTCCCGGAGGGACGTGTGGCAGGTCTTTGTATCTGTTATGCCCTTGATGAGCCACTCTTACGGCTTTTTTCCTCACCTGAATAACGTATAAGCCTTAACTGAAAGCCTTAATGAAATGCACAAAGTGGTATGTCACTAAAACATATTTTTCCAGAACTTTCTGAAACAAGCCCACACCGCTGATAGTCAAGAGCCTAAGGTGTTGTAATTACAGACATTTAGAAATAAAGAAATAAACACGAAGTAATTCAGGAAGCAGAACCTGATGGAGAGGATTGAAGGAAATCTTAAGTGCTTGAGTGGCATGGGGTTGGCTTTATGGAAATCAGTGATTGGTAGTAAGTAAAACAGAAATCTAAGTGAGCTCCGGAGAGTACACTGCGTTCCAAACATCCTGCTAGCCACTGAGAATAAAATGAAGTCCCGGTTTTTAAGGCGTTCCCGAGTTTATAATGGATAACCATCGGGATGCGGATTTATGATTTCATGATTCAAGGCCCTGTCAAGGTCAATATGGCAGATTGGTTTCAGCAGTTCAGTTACACCTGAATGTTTGATTTTCTGTTTCGAGTTTAGGGGAGTAGTTTTCTATGGTGGTTTTATATAAAGATGAAACCACTGTTTTCTGTTTTTCCAAACCTTGTTTTAGTTGGCAGTCTTTGTGGGATGGATGCTAACTTGAGCTTCAAAGATGTACTCTGTGACTCTATTACAGTGGGCATTATGTAGCGTCTCTGTGAAGATCTATGTTTCCATTTAATACGGAGTCAGTGCCTTTGAGAATTGGGTTCCTCTTTACCATTTACTCCGTTACATCTTTTTCATTCAGAAACTTGAGATGTTATTGGAATCCCCCTGGAAAATGAACTGGCTGCTCGTTTTCTATTCAAGCATATATACAGCAACTTGCTTGCCTCATGGGAATCTGCTCTTGAATATACTACTTCAACTGTAATTTATGTATCAGCTGGTTCTTGGGAATTTTAAGAAGAAACTTGTTTTCTTACACTCTTTTGTCAAGGAAGCACCATTAAAATCAGCAGATAAAGAGTCCTACTACTTTATCAACTGTGGTCTTCAGGGCCAGTTTCTTGCCTCCTTTCACCCTGTTTCATAAGCCTCATTCCCAGTGAGAGGTGAAGGGAGAAATGGGAGCATCGTGGTCCCCAGGATGGAGGGGACCTCAGCAAAGATACTTGTTCCTGGAGAGGAGACTCTGGGATTGGCTTCGGAGAAGGACTGATAAAAATAGTTAAAGAATTGTTAGCATTAGTTATCTCTCTCTCTCTTTTTTTGTTAAGCACAAAGGACTTAACACAGTTTGATCACATTCCTACCTCAAGGATTTTTCTCAAACCTACTTACAGCTACAATCCAGGGAGTGAGGTTGCCTTTTACAGAGAAGGAAAGCCTGGTGATTCTTGCTCAAAATCTGAGGGGTAGAAGAAATAGTAGATGCTGCCCAGAAACTGCCAGGTGCCTCCCTGGAGGACACATTTACCCATTAGACACACTTTTAAACCACTGGACTTGTGATTCTGTCTCATCCTAGCATTTTTTTCTTGGCCCTGTGAAAGATTTAGAAGTAACTTCAGTTGAAGCTATGAAAAGTGACTCACGGTCATTCTGGAAAATATGACAGTCAGTTCTCTGTCTCTGGAGGCTAATATTTAAGCTGTACATTAACTATTCATTTAAATGAATACCAATTCTAGAATCTTCCCATGCTTACTATGTAACCTCTTTTAATGTTGATTGTTTATAGCCATCACTTTATAGGAATCATTAAACATTTCATCAAAATGGGGCCAATTGATAGAGTCAACTACGACCAACTGAAGGAACAATAGCAATCCTTCTAAAACGAAATGAAAAACCACTGTAGTGGTACCTACTGACTTGCTTATTTCAGCTGTCTGAACATGTGAGTTGTGCAGCTGGATGTGTTGAGTGTACATTCAGAAATCCTGAGCTGACATCAGAATGTTCAACTCAGGAATGATCTGGATGTAGCTACATCTGGATATGCCTTTTGTCAGAAGTTAGTTGCATTTCTAAGCAAATCAGATGAACTTCTAGTACAATCCTTCATCTTCTCATGCTGAGTGGAAAAGTCACTTAAACATTTGACAAATTGCTAAGTCTTTGAAGTTCATGTTTGATTTTCTAAGTTTTAAATTAAATCTATACTATGTTTGTCCATTGATGTGGTTGGAAAAAAGACATTAATTCAGACCACTGGTTACTTAGCAACTTGTATTTATTAAAAGCAGCCCTATGAGATAAGAACCAGTAATTCTTATTTTTGCTTAGCTCTAGTTAGCCTTTCAAGACACTCTTGAAAATGAATGCATTGTGTGATCTTGATTATGAAGGGTGTTATGCCTCCCCCCGCTGCTCTTTTTAATAGTTCTGATTTTCCATCCTCAGTCATTGGAGGTTTACCCTGTGATTCATGATCTAATCTCAGAATGAAAGATCAGAAAGCTGACTGAAATTTGCCTAGATATTAACATTATAGTGCATATAATAAAACAGATTTTTCTCTGGTATTCTTCCCTTTTGAGACTCCAGTCAAGCTGTTTAAGATGAGATACTTAAATATCTAATTTTTTTCACTTGGGCTATGCCCAAAATAAATAAAATTTTAAAACTGCTTATCATGGTTTTGAAGTAGCACAAACACTGCTATTCTCTGCATAATGAAACACAGCCATTCTTATCAAGTATTTATTTAGTAAGTAGGCACAGAGCACTTGAACTAGAGTTAAAGTCATGTTCCTTTCATGTCTTATTAAGGTCCTTGAAAGCAAGGGATTGGAAATTTGATTTTGGTAACATAGCCAATTCAAGATAGGTTTCTTGAAAGGAGTAGGCGTGAAGGAATCTTTATGGAAGGGCACTTTGGCAATGGGGTGGGGAGTGGATTGACAAAAGGAGGGAGTACAGGTGTAATTGGGTGTCAGATAATGATAGCCTAACGTAGGATCCCAGTGACACCGAAATAAAACTTTAGGCAGCCATATATCAGGATTCTTTGTTTTATGTGGAAGAGGAGGTATTAACCTGGCGTACATATAGTGTGGTCACACACATATTCCACATCCACAGAATACTTCTCTACTGATGACACGCATTCTTTCCTCCCGAGCCCTGATATAACCTCAGAATCTTGCAAATATTTGACAAATGCTTATTAATAAGTGTTAGTTATGAAACGTGCCATATGGTGGGCACTGTTCTCAGCCTTTATATGTGTTCTCTCAAAGATGATGTAGTGGTTAGGAACGTGAACTCTTTTTGCCATTTACGAGTTATGTGTCTTTGGGTGAGTTCCTAAGTTCTCTCAGCTTCAGTTCATTCATCTTTCATTTGGGGTGCTATTTTTTCTCTCATAAGGTTTGGGGGAGAAGTAAATGAATAAATAGATATCAATGGAAAGTTCTAAGAAGTGTCTGACACGAGGTTAATTGCTCCATGTGTTTGTTATTATTAATTCATAAAACAATCTTATGCAATAGGTACCATTTTGCAGATTAAAAAACTGAAGCACAAAGAAGCTAGGTAAATTGCTCAGAGTCATAGGCTGGAAGAGAGTGACAGGGCTGGAGCATCAAGCGTAGACAGTCTGACTAAGTGTCTGCTTTCCTGACTTGGGTGGGGACACTGATTGGAGTGAGAAAAGTAGGGGCTTGTCTTCATGAGAATTGGTGCTCCAGTCGTTTCCACTGTAGTTTATCATCTTCTGTATAGAATTAGTACTCAGATTCTTGTACAAATTTTTTGCTATTTTTCCTTGATGTTTAATGGTTTTGTAAATGGTATTTTTCCTTACATTCCTTATTAAGAAGGGTTCCAATTTGTTTTCGCCTAAAAGTTGACCTATGCAATACATATTATATTCATTTGTAACATCCCTTCTTATACCTAGTGAACCTTTACTGGAGGCAGGAAGATGTGTGTGTGTGTGTGTGTGTGTGTATGTGTGAGTTGTTCAGTCATGTCCAACTCTTTGAGACCCCAGGGACTGTAGCCCACCAGGCTCCTCTGTCCATGGGATTCTCCAGGGAGAAGACTGGATCAAGTTGCCATTTCCTACTCTAGCGGATCTTGCTGACCCAGGGATCAAACCCCAGGTCTCCTGCATTGAAGGCAGATTTTTTACCATCCGAGCCACCAGAGAATCCCATGTAATATGTACTGTATACATTTTATACAATGTGTGTGTGTGCTCAGTCGCTTCAGTTGTGTCCAACTCTTTGCAACCTTATGGACCCACCAGACCTTTGCCCCTACGGACCCAGGGATCAAACCTGCATCTTTTGTGTCTCCTGCATTGCAGGCAGATTCCTAACCCACTGAGCTACCTGGGAAGCTACAATATATGTAATGTATACATAATATAATGTGTACATTATATAAATGTGTGCATTATAAAATATATACATTATATGTAATATATATGCTGTATAATACATTATATTAGGGAGATATTTATATTATATATAATCACTGGATAAGGAGAGATGTTACAGATGAGTATGTATATAATTATATTATTGGAAATGTATCAGTAGTTTGAAAAATTTCTGTGCCATCCATCTTTATCCACTTTCTTAGAGTCTCATGTATCTCATATATCATAAGCCATGGTGAAGTTATGATGCCATTTCATGACCATTTTTATTCAGAATATTTTAGAGTATTTTAAAATATTAAAATATTTTTATTTTAATATTTTAACTTTAATATTAAAGTATTAAAATAAACAGCTTTAGCTGTTCTTTGATTTGTTGAAATAATTACATCACGTCTAATTATAAAAGGCCAGACCTTTTTATTATTGGACCTGCCACTAACATTATATTATACTTCAGCTATACCTCCATTTAAAAAAAAATAGATGCCAGATTTTAATTAGAGGTGGGGAGACTGCTGTGGCAACAAAGAATAAAAAATTCTCAATTCCTCCAGAACTTCTTTAGGAAGGAGTATGTCATCACTGATTTCAGTATTTTAACATTACGTTGTTGTTGTTCAGTTACTCAATTGTGTCTGACTTTTTGCAACCCCATGGATTGCAGCATGCCAGGCTTCCCTGTCCTCTACTATTTCCCAGAGTTTGCTCACGTTCATGTCCACTGAGTTGGTGATGCTATCTAACCATCTCATCCTCTGCCACCCTCTTTGCCTTTTGCCTTCAATTTTTCACAGCATCAAGGGTTTTTCCAATGAGTTAGCCCTTCACATCAGGTAGCCAAAGTGTTAACTGCAGCTTTAGCAACAATCCTTCCAGTGAATAGTTGGGTTGATTTCCCTTGGGATTCACTGGTTTGATCTCTTTGCAGTCCAAGGGACTCTCAACAATCTTTTCAGCACCACAATTTGAAAGCATCAGTTCTTCAGCGTTCAGCCTTTTTTATGGTCCAACTATCACATTTGTGCATGACCTCTGGAAAAACCATAGCTTTGACTATATATGGACCTTTGTTGGCAAAGTGATGTCTTTGCTTTTTAATATGCTGTCTAAGTTTGTCATAGCTTTCCTTCTGAGAAAACGCATGATAGCAGTTACCATCCACAGTGATTTTGGAGCCCAGGAAAAGAAAATCTGTCACTGCTTCCACTTTTTTCCCTTCTATTTGCCATAAAGTGATGGGAACAGATGCCATGATGTTAGTTTTTTTAATGTTGAGTTTTAAGTCAACTTTTTCACTCATCTTTTTCAAGGTGAGGCTCTCTAGTTCCTCTTCACTTTTTGACTCTTTAGTTCCTCTTCACTTTCTGCCATTAGAGTGGTATCATCTACATACTGAGGTCGTTGATATTTCTCCCTGCAATGTTGATTCCAGCTTATGACTCATCCAGCCCAACTTTTCACATGATGTACTCTGCATATAAGTTAAATAAGCAGGCTGACGATATACAGCCTCGCTGTACTCCTTTCCCAATTTTGAACCAGTCAATTGTTCTATGTAAGATTCTAACTGTTGCTTCTTGACCCGCATACAGATTTCTCAGGAGAAAGATAAGGTAGTCTGGTGTTCCCATCTCTTTAAGAATTTTCCACAGTTTGTTGTGATTCACACAGTGCAAGGCTTTCTCGTAGTCAGTGAAGCAGAAGTAGAATTTTTCTGGACTCCCCTTGCTTTTTTCATGGTTCAACAAACATTGGCAATTTAGTCCTTATAATTATTTGTTCTCATAAATAACTTTCAGAAATTTGTAACTTATATTTTTTTTTCTAAGGAGGCAAAAACTATTCTTGGTCTTGTGTAAAAAGTTCATGGATACTATTTAGTTGAGGAATATTTTTTAAACCTGATTTTAAAAAATATAGCCTGTGTTGTTTGATTTTACCCTTTTGTGTAAGTAATTATTTAACTGAAGTTTATTTAAAGGAACTGTTTTAAAAATTTGTGAGTTTAAACTTGATTAAGAATGAAAGAATCTGAGTTTTGATGAATTTGGTGTTTTGTTTTTACACTTTTGCTATATACTTAGGTTTCAGCAGTACTGCAGTAACTGAACCAAAGTTTCAGCCCAGGCTCATATAAAACATAACTGTTCAGAGACCCATAACAGATTATTCACTTTGATTGCTCACTTGATTTGGCCCTGGTTTATCTGGAAACAGGAGGCCAGTGATGAGTCATTTTTGACTCTTCTAGGCCTCAGTTCACACTGCATGCCTGTTTTGTCTTTGTAAGTACTTAGAGGTACACTCTAAGGTGCCTCTTAGGATGGGTCTCCCGGGGAGTATTACATTTCAGACTTCAATGGCTAGGCCAATAATCAACTGTGCACCTTTTCATTAAAAGCAGAAAGAAAACTGTAATCACTAATGGCCATCTTGGTTAACTTCTGCTCATCCAAGGATCCTGTAATTTTCTTTAACCTGTTGCTGGAGCTTTGTCTTAACTCTGGGAGCATGAATGTCAGCCACTGAGAAGAAATATGGGGAGGCCTTAATGCCTGTGGGTTCATGCTTCAGTCTTCTGAGGGGTTGACTCCAGTTTTTCTCCCCAATCTGTTTTGTCCTTGCAAGGTTGGCTTTTAAGTTGTTCCACAAGATAAATTTTCTTCAGTGGGAACAACAATTGGAAGTGGTGAATGGAATGAGGTTAGAAAAGAGAAACCTGGAATAAATCCTTCATACATTCCTGTTTTTGTAAAAATGGTGCAGAGAAACTGCTTACTGAATCATTATACTACTTTTAAGGAGGAAAAAAATGAAAATCTCTTGGAATCAGTAGTGGGTATGGAACATTTTTGTCCAAATATTGAAAACTTCAGGAAATTCAAATATCATTTTGAAAGAAATGTAAGTTACATTCCTAGGAAGTCAAGGTTCTTTTTCTTTCATCAGAATGTTAGTGAAAGTGTTAGTCACTCGGTTGTGTCCGACTCTTTATGACCCTCTGGAATGTAGCCCACCTCTGTCCATGGAATTCTCCAAGCAAGAATACTGGAGTGGGTTGCCATTTCTTCCTCCAGGGCATCTTCCCGACCCAGGGATCGAACCCGAGTCTCCTGCACTGCCAGCAGATTCTTTACCGTCTGAGTCGCAAGGGAAGCCCTTTCTTTTTGTCGAGTGTAATATTATTGAAAGACTTAGAAAGCTCACTAAGGCAGGTGCATCTCAAACTAGTCTCAAAAAACCAGAATGGCTTCCATGCCGCCCCTATAGGTTTTTTAAAAATATTTTTTATTTTTTGACCACACAATATGTGGGATCTTAGTTCCCTAACTAGGAACTGAACCTGTGCATTGGAAGTTCAGGGTCATCACCCCTGGACCACCAGAGAAGTCCTCCCATAGGTTATTTATTATTCAGTAAGTCAAGACAGGGCCTGGGAGACTTCTTTTAACAGCCTTTTCAGAGGATTCTGATGCAGGTGGTCCATAAACCATACTTAGAGGAAAACCTATTTAGAAGCTAAATTTAATTTCATATTCAGATTTGTGCTTCTGCTTTTAAGCTTTATGCATTTATTCCTCTAATTTTCATATACATTTTTATGGAATAACATGTGTCAGTGCTGCCTTGGGGTTTTTATAATGGCACCCAATACTGTGTTTTATTTCCTTGTTATTACCTGCTTTTAAATAGATGAAATCAGAAAACCACAGAGTTGGCGGGAATTTTTAAAAAGGATGTTACACCTTCTGAGTGGCGGATGTTGGGGTAGGGCAGAGAGAGTTTGATCGAAAAGAGAAGTAGAGGAAGCCATATATTAGGAAGCAGTGGAAAACGAAGTCGATAGTGCACAGCACCGAGGGCTGGCAAGAGTGTTTGGACCTCTTCTGGTAGGCAGTAGGTTAGTAGTTGCTTTTTTGAGCGGAGGACTAACCTGATGCAAACAAGCCTTACTCTTGTGCAAGCGACACCTGGTACCTGGTCCAGAAGAGAGGATGCATGAAAAGCAGAAGGGAGCAGGTGAGCATTTGGGGCTTGATTTCAGCAGGACTGACTGAAAGGTTCATGAAGCAGAATTCCCCCAAGCTGTTTTCCTTAAGGTCTATAGCCAGTAAATTGCTCTCTCCAGCAGCCACAGTGGTGGTGGCACAGTGTTAAAGAGTCCACCCACCAATGGAGGAGAGGCGGGTTTGATTCCTGGTTCGGGAAGATCCTCTGGAGAAGGAAGTGGCCACCCACTCCAGTATTCTTGCTTGGAAAATTCTGTGGACAGAGGAATCTGGTGGGCTACAGCCCATGGGGTTCACAAGACTCAAAGGTGACTTCACTAAACAACAGGCAGCTGTATGTTATGGTGTAACATCAAGGTCACCCAGCCTGCCATAAGGACAAATAGTCTCTCTCAGCTTAGAAAGCCCTTGAATAACTATATATTTCAACTAATACTACTGCCATTACGTGGTTGGGCATGAGTCTCACGTTAGACCAGGGAAATAGACTCAGGGGATAATTGATCAGAATCCATACATCTAGAAACTAGCAGAGCTGGACTAAAATTCTGGAGCTACCCACTCATGATTTATAGGCTTCTTTTTTTAAGTATTATTTGTCTGATTATAAAGTGATACATATTTGTAACAAATTATATTAAAAGTAAAAGTGTTAGTCTCTCAGCTGTGTCCGACTCTCTTCGACCCCCTGGACTTTAGCCCACCAGGCTCCTCTGTCCGTGGAATTCTCCAGGCAGGAATACTGGAGTGGGTCACCATTCCCTTCTCCAAGGTATCTTCTCAACCCAGGGATTGAACCAAGGTCTCCCATATTACAGGCAGATTTTTTACCATCTGAGTCACCAGCTGAGAAAAATCCAGTGTATGTTGTTCAACTTTTTACTTGCAAACACCAACATATGTTAAATACATATGTATTAGTAATATAAGATGGGAGTCGTGTTATTTTACAACTTGCTTTTTTTTTCACTTAATGCTATAACTCGGACAACTTCATGGTTCATACAGATATAAGTCTGTTCTAATGGCTTCATTTACTATAGAAATTTTTTTTTCAAATAACCTCCTACATATTTCAGTTTCTTCCTACATATTTCAGTTTCCAGAAGTGTAATATTTTTAAGCTATGCTGCATTGATTTAGAGCAAGTGTGTGTTTGAGTGTGTGTGTGTGTATTAGTGTATTATTGGGTAGGACAGTGTATGGGAAAAACTTAGAATTGCTGGGTCAACAGGAACATGTACTATTTTTTAAATAGCCAATTTTTCTTCCAGTCTTCAATATTAAGTATGGTGGATCATGTAAAGCTTATCAATCAAATAAATGAAAATACCATTTCAAATTCATAGTTTTGTAACTACTAGTGAAATTAACATTCTTTCACATGTTGCTTAGCCAGTCATAGTTCTCTCATGACTTGTTCATTTCATTTGCCCGTTTTTATTCAACTTTTTACCTCTTTCTTACTGTTACCCAAATATGCCTTATAGTTTAGACCAGTATTATATGTACTGCATGTGATGCAAACTTTTTTTCCTTTTGTTGTCCTTTGTTGAAGGGATTGTTAAGGTAATAATTGAACATTTTAAAGATATTTAATTTTAAGTAATTTAAGACTTACAGAAAATTGCTAAAATAGTACACAGAATTTCTGTGTATCCTTTACCCATTTTCCCCAAATTTTAACACCTCGTATAATCATGGTAGTTATCAAAAGAGAATACTAACGTTGTTACAATACTATATTGTCTAGTCTACAGATCTTATTCACATTTCAACAGTGTCCTCCTTCTGGTCCAGAGTCCCATCTAGGATCACACATGGCATTTTGCTGTCATGTCTTCTTAGTCCCTTTTGGTCAGAAATGTTCCCTCAGTTTTTGTCTGTCTTTCATCGTCTTGACACGTTTTCGGAACACTGGCCAGTTGTTTTGTAGAAAATCCCTCAGTGTAGGTTTGTCTTATATTTCTTCATGAGTGTGTGACGAAGAGTGTGACTTAGTCTGGAAGTAGTCAAAAATATCTGCCTGAGGAAGAGATGCTTAAACTAACCCTGGGAGGGTACAGAGAAGTAAACATGTGAAATGAGGGTACAGGGAAGACTGGTGGGTTGGCATCTGGATCAGACCCAACTCTGTGGGACCTGTTAAAGAGGTGATACTGACAGTGATGGGAAGCTGTTAAAGGGTCTTAAGGGAAGAAATGACAATATTTGAATGGCATGCCGTAGTATGTAGAATTAAACAAGGGGCACGTGATGGAAACAAATAGACTGATTAGAAGGCTATTCTAGTGATGCAGACAGAATAAAGGGTGACGCAGATTAGGCTCCTCTGAGGAAAGATGGTAAGAAAATGCAGATTTGAGAGTTATCTTGGAGGATGACTCAGTAGATGAGTGATAGTATGGATGCTGATTGAGGGAGGAAAGAGATGTATGGCAACTATTTCCAGGTTTTCCCAGGTTTGTGTAACTGATTGGATGTTGATGACATTCACTGAAATAAAGGAGAAATCTCTTCTGAACTCAGAAGCATCACCATCTCTGCTTCCATTACATGCCAACATTCACAGTATCTGCCTGCTTATGCTCCTGTATCCCAGTCTGTCCACTTCACTTCCAAGTTCTATGTGCTTTCCCCTCAGAATCTCTCCCAATAGCTATTTATCCTTCTGCATTCTTTTTATCACTCTCAGTCCAGTCCTGGGGTACCTCAAACACAGTTGCATCCTTGCCTCCTTTCTGAATTGCCAATATCTTTTTTTCTATGTAAGTTTACCCATCATTCACAGACTCTTTTTTTCAGCTTCACTGAGGTGTTATTAACAGTGCTAGGTGCTCAATCATGTCCATCTCTTTGCATCCACATGGACTGAAGCCTGTCAGGCCAGGCAAGAATACTGGAGGGAGTATCCTTCTCCAAGGGATCTTCCCAACCCAGGGATGGAACCCAGGTCTCCTGCATTGCAGGCAGATTCTTTACCACCTGAGCCACCAGAGATTACTTCAATTGACTAAATAATGTACTGTGTCTAGCTTGGGCAGATCACCTTATTGAGCAGAGTTGAGAATTAAATAAGAAGCTAAGCAAAATTGAAGATTCCCGGTCAGGTTGCCTCATTATAAAAACAAACTGTGTCCTTGTCATACTCCTTACAAAAAAGTAAATTCCACACAGATCAAAGGTAACTCATTCAAAAATAACTAATCATAAAATTACTAGGAGAAAAAGATTGCTAGACATATTAAAAATTTTTATCATCAGTGAATTTGAAGACCTCCTAAAGAATGATGTATAACCCAGATATCATAAAAGAAAAATAGATCTATTAGGATAAAACTTTAAAAATTTTGTACCAAAATTAAACAACCATCAACAAAAACTCCAACTAAACTAATAAATATAGAATAATGATATAGAAGGACAGAAATATAAAATTCATCATTTTCAAACTCTACAGAAATAACTGCTTTAGGAATGAATCATCTTTGAATGCTAAAATGAATAGGCAGAAGTATATTTGCATTTCTCAGAGTAACTCACTATAAGATACTTTGTAATTATAAGAGGAAAACTAGTGTCTCTACAGGGAAGAAACCTGGCAGATGTAACTTAGGTGGTCGAAGTTAACATCGGGTAACAAGGCAAATCAGTGTCTTCCTGAAGTACTGAGAAGAACACATCACCACTTCTGAGGTATTTTTGCCCCCAAAATGCATAACTATCTGTTGTATTTTGTGTTTGTAGCACTTACCACAGTTTTAATGATTTATTTGTGCAGATGGTTAATATCTTAGCATCTCTCTGCTCAACTTCCTGCCTTTAGCGGAATATAAGTTTCATAAGATCAGAAGTGTCTGTATCTTTGCTCACTAGGTCCTAGCATGAAGTAGGAGCTTCATAAATAATGTTGAATGAATTTACTTAGAGGTAATACTTGTGGGAAAGGGGTAGTTAGCCTTGGAACCGTTGAGTTCTCACTCAATCCCAGTTGGATGCCATGGTGAAAGTGGGAGTGAAGACACAGTGCTCAGACTAAGCCTTAGTTGAAGCCTTGAAAGAAACGTGTCCCATGGTATAAAAGAGCATTAAGAGAAAAGACTTAACATAAGTGTGTTAGAGAAAAAGCTGGCTTAAAACTCAACATTTGAAAAACTAAGATCCTAGCATCCGATCGCATCACTTCATGGCAAATAGATGGGGAAACAATGGAAACAGTGACAGACTTTATTTTCTTGGGCTCCAAAATCACTGTGGACGGTGACTGCAGCCATGAAATTAAAAGACACTTGCTCCTTGAAAGAAAAACAATGACAAACCAAAACAGCATATTAAAAAACAGAGACACTACTTTGCCTACAAAAGTCCATGTAGTCAAAGCTATGGTTTTTCCAATAGTCATGTACGGATGTGAGAACTGGACAGTTAAAAAAAAAGGCTGTGTGCTAAAGAATCGATGCTTTTGAAGTGTGGTGTTGGAGAAGACTCTTGAAAGTCCCATGGACTGTAAGGAGATCAAAACAGTCAGTGCTAAAGGAAATCAGTCCTTAATATTCATTGGAAGGACTGATGCTGAGGCTGAAGCTCCAATAATTTGGCCACCTGATGAGAAGAATTGACTCATTAGAAAAGCCCCTGATGCTGGGACATATTGAAGGCAGGAGGAGAAGGGGACGATAGAGGATGAGCTGGTGGGATGGCATCACCGACTCAATGGACATGAGTTTGAGCAAGTTCAGGAGATGGTGAAGGACAGGGAAACCTGGCATGCTGCAGTCTATGAGGTCGCAAAGAGTCGAACACGACTGAGTGGCTCAACAACAAAGGTGAGGGAAGTGGAAGGAGAAAGGAACTACCTCTACTTCATTTAAAACGAGGTGGGAGTTTGTTGTAGGGTAGGTACTGTTCAGATGATCAAGGCCAGACATTTGGAGGTTATTGGTAACTCTCTTAGAGAACTTTTTCCTGATGCACTGAATCTCAAGTTTCAATGAACATAAAGATCTTCTGGGCCGCTTGATAAAAATAGAGATCTGTGGGGCACCCTTCCCAGAAATTCTGACTCGGTGAGGCATAGAAATCTGTTTCTCGTTAACAACCACCCTCCTCTTCTACCGAGTAATTACGCTGCAGGTGGCCTAGGAACCACACTCAGAGGAAACTACATCAGAGTGGAGGGATGTCAACTGCAGGGAAGGAAAATAGGAAGTGAGTGGGGTGTGCAAAGAGAAACAGTGGACTGGACTGCCACTTGCTAGTGATTTTGGCAATATATAGGGGCTTCCCTGATGGCTCAGCAGGTAAAGTATCCACCTGCAATCAGGAAACATAAGAGATGATTCCCTGGAGGAGGAAATGGCAACTCACTCCAAGGTTCTTGCCTGAAATGTCCCATGGACAGAGGACCTTGATGGGCTATAGTTCATAGGGTCACAAAGGGTCAAACATGACTGAGTGACTAAGCACACAATTGGCAGTATAGGGAATTTTTTAAGCATTTAAAAGTAATCTGCCAGGGAAAGTTTTGTGGGGACAGAGCCTGTTTTGATTTTGTCCACTGCACTGAAGAGATTGTCTAGTTCAAAACCAGAAATGTGACTGCAGCTGTCTATTGAAATATGTTGAATAGTTAGAATATTTCCTGTGATTGAGGAACCCTGGAGAAGCAGTGGATGTGAGGTATTCTAGGACAGCTTTTGCTTTTGAAAATAGTGCTGGGTTAAATTCATCTTGTTCGTGTACTGCCCTTAGGAAATATATGAAAATTAAATAAAATTGATTAATAATGTCCAAGGACTGACCTCATTTCTGGGCTTCAGGCATCTGGCAGGCAAAGAAAATGATATTTAGAAATTTTATTTCTGACTCATTATGCTTCATTGAATTAGATAACTTCTGGATGGTATTTTCTTAAAAGCAAATTACAATAAAAGGGAAGTATGTTCAAGTGGATATTAGAGTTTGGTGGTTTATGGGTGGTTTATCTTTAGAATGCATAATTTCTAGGAAATTTTAGCATTTTAACAGCAAGCTAACACAATTAAGCTCCAGTGAATTTATGGTGACAAATTAGCTGCATTTCTTCCTAGCACTTCAAATTCATTTTCCAAATGTTTTATGAAGTTTTTATTGTTTTATGAAAATATTAATTGAATCGTCTCATTTAGAAATACAGCAGAATCATAAATTAGTACATTTATGAGCATATGAAATGCCTTTTGAATATCACAATTTGTTTTATTTTTGTATTGAAGTATAGTTGATTTACAATATCATCTTAGTTTCAGATGTACAGAAGACCAATTCAGTTATGCATATGTATTTTTTTCTAATCCTCATCCATTATAAGTTATATGACATTGACTATAGTTCCCTGTGCTATACAGTGAATACGTATTGTTTATCTATTTTATATATAGTATTGTATATCTGTTAATTCCCTACTCCTAATTTATCCCTACCTCCATTTCCCCTTTGGGAAGTTTGTTTCTATCTCTGAGTCTGCCTCTGTTTTGTAAATAAGTTCATTTGTATTACTTTGTAGATTCCACGTATAACTGATATCATATAATATTTGCCTTTGGCTTTTTCACTCAGTAGGATAATCTCTAGGTCCATCCATGTTGCTACAAAGGCAGTTATTTCATTCTTTCTTATGGCCAAGTAATTTGAATACCACAACTTGAAGTTATGTTGAAAACCAGCAAACATTTTGAATTGAACTGTCTTGGTCAGATAATTATGCATTGACTTTCTTTTCTTTTAATGTTTATTTCTATTTATTTACTAGTTTTTTGGCTGTGCTGGATCTTCATTGCTTTGAAGGCTTTTCTCTAGTTGCAGCCAATGGGAGCTATTCTTTAGTTTCGGTGTGCAGGCTTCAGGCTCTATGGTGTGCAGACTTCAGTAGCGCAGCACGTGGGCTCAGGAGCTCAGGCTGTAGTTGTGGTCCATGGGCTCAGTTTCCCCACGGAACATAGGATCTTCCCAGACCAGGGATCAAACCCGTGTCTCCTATATTGGCAGGCCAGGTCTTTACCACTGAGCCACCAGGGAAGCCCTACATTGAATTTCTTAACTACATATTCCAGGTGTTCAGTCCACATACATCGAATCATCCTGCCTAAGAAAAAAGGGGAAGGAATGGATGCCCTTTTATTTTTTGGCAGCAAAAAGACTATGAATAAGATGCTAGTAATGCCAAACTGAAGGCTCATGTCTGTACTAAACCCTATTGCTCTTATCCAAAGCCCAAGAATTTGACCTTCCCCGGATTTCATCATTAACTATTAAATATGAATTGCCAGTATCACTGAGTGACTAATAGTATGAACTCTGGGATCTTACACACCTAGTTTTGAGTCTTTGCTCTACCACTTAGTTAACTTGTTTACCTATTCTTGGCTCTAGTTTTCTTCCCCTGTAAAATGGAGATGATGATCATTATCAGTTGTTGAGTGTTTCCTGCCACCAAGCCTCCTGCTACCTTTGGTTTCACAAGCATTTTCTTGCTTTACCTTCTCAACAGCTCTTTTCTTTGTTACTATTTTCAACCCCACTTTGAAGTCTGGGTAGCTGTGACTCTGCTGTTAGTGATTGGAATTGGAATTTGCACTCATGCGGTTGACCCTGGAGGTTACATATCAAATGTCTAGAGTTAACTGCCTCCTGTTTGATAAGGCCATTGTGAGGACTGAGCTCATGGGGGTTAATACATTAACTCAGTTAACCAGAGAAGAAAAGCTTTTGGTTAGTTGTGTGTGTATGTTAGTCACTCAGTTGTGTCTGACTCTTTGCAACCCCATGGACTCTAGTCCGCCAGACTCCCCTGTCCATGGGATTTCCTAGGCAAGAAGAATACTGAAGTAGATTGCCATTTCCTTCTCCAGCAGATCTTCCCCACCCAGGGATCAAACCTAGGTCTCTTACATTGTAGATAGATTCTTTACCATCTGAGCCACCAGGGAAGCCCTAACTATTATTATTATTATGATAGCTTTTGCTGAATTAAAGGTGATATAAATAGTCTCTGCAGCCAAAGATGGAGAAGCTCTATACAGTCAGCAAAAACAAGAGCGGGAGTTGACTGTGGCTCGGATCATGAACTCCTTATTGCCAAATTCAGACTGAAATTGAAGAAAGTAGGGAAAACCACTAGACCATTCAGGTATGACCTAAATCAAATCCCTTGTAATTATACAGTGGAAGTGAGAAATAGATTTAAGGGAATAGATCTGATAGACAGAGTGCCTGATGAACTATGGATGGAGGTTTGTGACATTGTGCAGGAGACAGGGATTAAGACCATCCCCAAGAAAAAGAAATGCAAAAAAGCAAAATGGCTGTCTGAGGAGGCCTTACAAATAGCTGTGAAAAGAAGAGAAGTGAAAAGCAAAGGTGAAAAGGAAAGATATTCTCATCTGAATGCAGAATTCCAAAGAATAGCAAGGAGAGATAAGAAAGCCTTCCTTAGCGATCAATGCAAAGAAATAGAGGAAAACAACAGGATGGGAAAGACTAGAGATCTCTTCAAGAAAATTAGAGATACCAAGGGAACATTTCATGCAAAGATGGGCTTGATAAAGGACAGAAATGGTAGGGACCTAACAGAAGCAGAAGATATTAAGAAGAGGTGGCAAGAATACACAGAAGAACTGTACAAAAAAGATCTTCACAACTCAGATAATCACGGTGGTGTGATCACTCACACTCAGCTAGAGCCAAACATCCTGGAAGGTGAAGTCAAGTGGGCCTTAGAAAGCATCACTACAAACAAAGCTAGTGGAGGTAATGGAATTCCAGTTGAGCTATTTCAAATCCTGCAAGATGATGCTGTGAAAGTGCTGCACTCAATATGCCAGCAAATTTGGAAAACTCAGCAATGGCCACAGGACTGGAAAAGTTCAGTTTTTATTGCAATCCAAAGAAAGGCAATGCCAAAGAATGCTCAAACTACCACACAATTGCACTCATCTCACATGCTAGTAAAGTAATGCTCAAAATTCTCCAAGCCAGGCTTCAGCAATACATGAACCATGAACTTCCAGATGTTCAAGCTGGTTTTAGAAAAGGCAGAGGAACCAGAGATCAAACTGCCAACATCTGTTGGATTATCAAAAAAGCAAGAGAGTACCAGAAAAACATCCATTTCTGTTTATTGACTATGTCAAAGCCTTTGATTGTATGGATCACAATAAACTGTGGAAAATTCTGAAAGAGATGGGAATACCAGACCATCTTACCTGTCTCTTGAGAAACCTGTATGCAGGTCAGGAAGCAACAGTTAGAACTGGACATGGAACAACAGACTGGTTCCAAATAGGAAAAGGAGTACGTCAAGGCTGTATATTGTCACCCTGCTTCTTTAACTTACATGCAGAGTACATCATGAGAAATACTGGGCTGGAAGAAGCACAAGCTGGAATCAACATTGCCAGAACTATCAATAACCTCGGATATGCAGATGACATCACCCTTATGGCAGAAAGTGAAGAGGAATTAAAAAGCCTCTTGATGAAAGTGAAAGAGGAGAGTGAAAAAGTTGGCTTAAAGCTCAATATTCAGAAAACTAAGATCTTGGCATCTGGTCCCATCACTTCATGGGAAACAGTGGAAACAGTGTCAGACTTTATTTTTGGGGGTTCCAAAATCACTGCAGATGGTGATTGCAGCCATGAAATTAAAAGATGCCTACTCCTTGGAAGGGAAGTTATGGCCAACCTGCATAACATATTGAAAAGCAGAGACATTGCCAACAAAGTTTCATCTAGTCAAGTCTATGGTTTTTCCAGTAGTCATGTATGGATGTGAGAGTTGGACAGTGAAAAAGGCTGAGCACCGAAGAATTGATGCTTTTGAACTGTGGTGTTGGAGAAGACTCTTGAGAGTCCCTTGGACTGCAAAAAGATCCAACAAGTCTATCCTAAAAGAGATCAGTCCTGGGTGTTCATTGGAAGGACTGATGTTGAAGCTGAGACTCCAATTACTTTGGCCACCTCATGTGAAGAGTTAACTCATTGGAAAAAACCCTGATGCTGGGAAGGATTGAGGGCAGGAGGAGAAGGGGATGACAGAGGATGAGATGGCTGAATGGCATCACCAACTCAATGGACATGGGTTTGAATGGACTCTGGGAGTTGGTGATGGACAGGGAGGTCTGGCATGCTGTGATTCATGGGGTTGCAAGGAGTCAGACAGGACTGAGCAAGTGAATTGATACTGATACTGATACATAGTCTTACCTTACCTTCCCAGAACTCAGCTTGCTGCTATCTAGAAGGCAGTGGAGGGTGAAAAGAAAGGTAAGAAAAATGATTTTTGAGCAACCAAATTATAAATCATGTAGCAGTCTTTGTAATTAGCATATAGTTTACTCACAGGAGACTATACAGGAGATCCCTTCAGACCTGTGTCCAGTTCAGCTTTGATTTTACAAATAAGCTTGAATTAGAGTGATTGAGCTAGACTAAAAGGAGAGAAAGACTGAAGTCAGAGCAGTTTGGTGAAGTTGTTTTTCTAAGTGATTTTCTAGATGAAAGCAAGTTAGGGATAGAGGGAAACATTGCTATTAGCGGACACTTTGAAATAAGACTGAATCATCAGAAAGAGTAAATAATGTGTGTGTGTGTGTTTACTTGCTCAGTCATGTCCGACTCTTTGCAATCCTATGGACTATAGCCGGCCAGACTCCTCTGTCCATGGAATTTTTCAGGCAAGAATGCTGGAACTGGTTGCCATTTCCTACTCCAGGAGATCTTCCCAACCCAAGGATTGAACCTCTTATCTCTTGGGTCTCCTGCATTGGCAGGTTAATTCTTTACCACTATTTATGTTTTAATCAAAGAAAAATATAATGTTATCTTAGAAATATTTACTTTGACAGTTAAATCTCACAAAATTCTATTCCTTCTTTGCCTTATTGATATTCAGAATCACCACTGTTCCCACTGGATTCACATAGGTAAATACCAGTATCTCCCTGTTTTGCCAGAGTAACCCTGTATCAATTAGGCAGCAGATTATGGAATCCTCAGAGTGCCTTGGACAATGGTACTTGTGTCTTACACAGTAACAGTTCAGAAGAGAATGGTTTCAAGATAACTTCAGCAGCTCAGCAGTATCTGCATGGAGCCAGGCTCCCTCCACCTCTGCCACCCTCTACACACCAGCTGCCCTTAGGCTTGACCCATCTGGGTTGTAAGATGGGTGCTGCATTTCCAGTTTTACATGAAGACACACGCCCCGCTGGTGAAAAGCACATATTCTGCAGTCTTTTTGTATTGGAAATGAAAGTCTCTCAGAGTCCTCCCAACAAATTGCTTTCTTCTTGTCCCTTTGTCCAAGATTTGGTCAACTGTCAGCTAGTCAAATCCTGAGTACCAAGGAGTCTGGAAAAGTGAGTATCTCTAGTGAGATTAGACCCTGCTGGCAGGAAGAATGGTAGGGGGTGGAGGAGTGGGCGGCTGTTGGATAGACACCCGACAGTGTCTGGCGAAAAGCTAACTGCAATGAAGCAAGTAGTTAGACATTAGTCTTTTCTGATATCTATAACAGAAGTCTATATCACCTTACTTTCCTAACCATTTGATGTGAAAAGGGGCTGATTTTTTTTTTTTATCTTCCTACTGCGTGCCAGGGACTATAATAGAATTTTGTTTGTGTGTTTGTTTACATAAATTTCCATTCCAGTTCTTCTGGAAAGCTGCTATTTCTCTCCATTTAATAGATGAAGATAAAGTGCACAAAAAAGTTAAATAAGACACCATAGCTCTCCTATCTTGCAAGTGGTAGAAGTTGGAATCTCTTACAGGTACATGGCTCCGAAGCCTGAACTGTTGGGTTAAGACTATGAAAGGACTTCATCCTGATGTCAGAACGAAAATTATACTTCACTATGAGAAATAATTCTTTTATGGCCCAAAGTACGACTTGGTTGCACTCAGGGTGGCCTAGATTTACCTCAGAGTAATTTAAAACATATGTTGGGTGTGGTGATTTATTTAATAATCTTTCCTGAAGCAACTGCATTCCTGCTGATTGATCTAATCTAAACCACACTGCTGAGGTGTGTTTGCCTTTGGATATCTTTCTGAGGATGGGCTTCCCTGGTGGTTCAGATGGTAAAGAGTCTGCCTGAAATGCAGGCGACCTGGGTTCAGTCTCTGGGTTGGGGGACAGCTGTCCACTCCAGTATTCTTGTCTGGAGAATTCCCTGGACAGAGGAGCCTGGCAGGCTACAAGTCCATGGGGTTGCAAAGAGTCAGACATGGCTGAGTAACTAACACAACATCCTTCTGGGGATAGGAGACAAACACCTGATCCCCAATGAGGACTCACATGTGGTACTTAACAAGCATATAAAAAAATCAATAAAAGCTAGTTCTCATATTTGGATCAAATTTCATATTTATCTTATCAATATTTTAGTACAAATAAGATAACCACTGGGTCACAGCATATTTCTGATTTACAAATATTACATAAAAGTAATCTTTCAAGTATAAAAAAATAATCTTGAGTTTTAATGTCTGTATCCTTCCAAATAGCAAAACTGGGCTTAGGTCATTTTTTTTTTCCTGAAGCAAGTCCCAATCTGTAAATGTGTGACTCAGGAGCTCCATCTTTCTGCGTCTGTCATTAAAGGCATGGGAGTGACCCTTTGCTTTCTTTTATCTAAATCAGATTAGGTCACTGCAGCCCACAGCCTAGGTTATGATCATTTCCTTTATCTCCAGCTGTTAACTGCACCCTTTTCTTCCTGGAAAACATGAACTCTAACCCAGTGGGGAGAAGAAAGGCTGCTGGATCAACCAATTAGAAATGAGCTTCCAGGATGTGCATGAGGTGTCCTGGCCTGTCTCACCTGCCAGCAGCCTACACCTGCTTATCCAGTTCTCTACAGCAGTCAGTCTGAAAGGAGTGCCAGGGAGCCAATGACATGTTTGCTTGACGGTCTCACTAGCTGTCTTGTGTGCCCCGTCTCTAAGGAGACTGTTCACTGCCTGGTTGGTCCATACTCTATACTTTGTATTCTGGAAAATCTGGTTCTGTGTGTGCAAGGAAGTCAGGATTCTGAGCTTGCACACACACATACACACACACACAAAGTAAGATAAAAAGGAAAATTAAGGGAATTAAAAATTACGGCTCAAAAGATCACAAAAGAAACACTGTGTTAACCAGCCGGACTTTTTCCTCTTATTCTTGACATTACTTGCGCATGGCTAAAAAGTGCAAGATTGTAGAGCTGCTTCCACATTTCCTTGGGGGCAGTTGAGACACACAGACATCCAGGTGGGATCCTGAACCCAGAAGGAGCCTAGTGTTGCATGTAAGACCTTGAAGGCATAGAGAGAGTGAAAGTCAAAGATGTATCAGTTTGGAGAGGGTCATGCCCCTTCCCAGGCCACTCTTGGCTGAGATTTTATTTTTGCCCCACCTCCTCTGGGCACAGTCAGGAATTGCTCAGATGGTTCCTGGAGCTACTTGTTAGCTATTCCATGGGTACCAGGGTTGGTCTCCATGTGTTCATTGTAAATATACGGTCCCGATAGCCCTTCTGTGCCTGATCCCCCCACACGGTTGTATGTGAGGATGAACAGAGAGAGGACTCTACTCTTTAAAAGGTCCATTCTAAGAGGAAGTATGGTTGTGTCTTTGGGACCTACAGTCCAGAGATACAGGCAAGAAAACAGGAGCTCTAAAACACAAAGAACTTTCAAGAGGTATCTTACAGGCTAAATGTATCACAAGGCTGTAGTTTATATGTTATCAAGCTTTAGGAATATGGGCTCTTCTGGGAGCAGAGAGTAGGGAACAGGTTGAGATTAAATCAGGCATTCCTGATGAATGTTTTTGATTAGTTGTAAACCACTCTGAGGGCTTCCCTGGTAGCTCAGCTGGTAAAGAGTCCACCTGAAGTGTAGGAGACTCTGGTTCTATTCCTGGGTCAGGAAGATCCCCTGGAGAAGGGATAGGCTACCCACGCCAGTATTCTTGGGCTTCCCTGGTGGCTCAGATGGTAAAGAATCTGCCTGCAATGTGGGAGACCTGGTTCGCTCCCTGGGTCAGGAAGGGCATAGAGGAGGGAATGGCAACCCACTCCAGTATTCCTGCCTGGAGAATCCCCAGGGACAGAGGAGCTTGACAGGCTACAGTCCATGGGGTCACAAAGAGTCAGACATAACTGAGCGACTAAGTAAAGCACAGCACAGACCACTCTGAATTGATGGAGTGGTGAGGAGCCCAGTTGTGGATGAGAGAAGTGAGCCTGGGAGGGTCCAATGAGGACGACTAGCAAGTAGATAATGAAGTTGGGATTCATACCCAAGCTAAAGCCACTGTGTGCTCCTGGAGCCTCCACTTAAAAAGAAAAAAAAAATCATTTAGATTGTGCTGAGTCCTAGTTACAGAACCATCCTAGTTCCCCAGCCAGGGATTGAACCCAGGCCCCCTGCATTGGGAGTGCAGATTCTTAGCCACTGGACTGCCAGGAAGTCCCAGAGCCTCCACTTTGAAAAGGGACTTTATAATTTATATGTGTATGATGTCGAGTCCTTTCCCTGTGCCTCTGGGGTGTCCTGTTTCTGTATATTTCTGATCCTCCAAACTGCATTGTTTATCTTATCTCTAGCACTGGAAGTCACCTTCAGTCTGTCTTCCCATGATAAGTGCTGAAGTGTGAGGATCTGGAGAAGACAGCATTTTCGGCATCATGCCAGCTCTCCTGTCACTGAATTTACATGGGTGACTTCCTTTCTTTAAGGACCATTTGCTTATTATTATGGCACTTAATTTGTCTTTCCTGCTGGAAATGGAGGAAACATGAGACATCGTATTGGCTTGGACCCCTGTAGTCACCAGTGTCTGTACCTGCAAGGCACCATCACCTCTCCCCTCCTCCCTTGCTGCCCATAGTCCATTTTCAATAGCACACCCCAAGGTCACTTTTTAAATTATACTGCCATAGATGTCCCTCATTTGCCCATACCCTAAATAGTTCCCCATTTAACTCTGAGTAAAAGTGGAAGTCTGTATGGTGACCTTGTGGTGACCTCTTACTTTCCTTTGCTCTCTGGTTTCATGTCCCACCACTCTCCACTCACCCTGCTCCTCTTGCTTTCTCTCAAACACACAGAAGGATGCATTGCTGCTTTAGGGCACCTGCACTGGCTCTTTCCTAATCCTCATCTCCTTCAAGCCCCTGCTTCTTTTTGGCTTTAATGTGGGGTGTGTGTGTGTGTGTGTGTGTGTGTGTGTGTGTGTGTGTGCATGCACGCACACACGCACATGCTGAGTTGTGTCCAGCTCTTTGTGACCCCATGGACTGTAGCCCACCAGGCTCCTCTGTCCGTGGGATTCTCCAGGCAAGCATACTGGAGTGGGCTGTCACTTCCTTCTCCAGGGGATCTTCCCAACTCATGGATCAAACCCACATCTCCTATATCTCCTGCATTGGCAGGTGGATTCTCTACCACTGAGCCACCTGGGAAACCCTTGAAAGTGATACCTATCTTGAAAACGCCATTTATTACCTGCTGCTCGACAGACACCCTCTGTAGCATTCCTGATTTTCTTACTTTTTTTCAATAACACATATTACCTTCCAGCTTCTGTACAGTTTATTTATTGAACAGGTTTATTCTCTGTATGTTCGCTCTACAAGGGCAGAAATCTTTGCCAGTTTTGTTCACTGATGACCTCCACATACCTAGAACAATGCCTCGCATGTTCTAGGTGTTCAGCCCATGTTTGTTCAATGAGTATAGGATTGAATTAATAAACTGACTACTAAGAAAATTAAATGAGCCACTTGTAAGTTCCTAAAGGCTGGTTAGCACCTTTGGAAGATACATTTTAACACAGATCTACAGCCAAATATTTACTAAGCTTTTGTTATATTCCTGGGAATGTGATGGGAAGTATACTGTATACTTTAAGGGAATTACAGTTTCATTTGTTGAACAAATTGTGTGTGTGTGTGTGTGTGTGTGTGTGTGTGTGTGTATAGGGCTTCCCAGGTGGTTTAATGGATAAAGAATCCTCCTGTAATGCAGGAGATGCAGGTTCAGTATCTGGGTGGGGAAGATTCCCTGTAGGAGGACTTGACAACCCACTCCAGTAATCTTGCCTGGAGAATCCAATGGACAGAGGAGCCTGGCAGGCTATAGTTCATGGGGTCACAAAGAGTTACACATGACTGAAGCAACTAAGCATGCACACGTGTGTGTGTGTGTGTGTGTGTGTGTGTGTGTGTATGTTTATGTGAGTGTATATATAGACCTTATTATGTAGGGAGCACTGTTAGAAACTTAGGATAAAAGGCAAATAATAACAAATAAGTCTTCCAAGTATCAGGCTCAGTGGAGCCAGATTCTCTGATTTTTTTTTTAAGAGAAGCTTTAATCTGAATTTTTGCATGAAATCTCTCAGTTTTTAAATGTTGATAACTAAATTAGAATTTCTAAATTTACTGTGACAACAAAATTAAATATTTATCACCACCATATGTTGCCTTTGGGCTTTGCTTATAATATCTGCTAGTTTGAAGGATAACATAGAATCAATTCAGAAGCAGTCTGAAACTTTTAGATGATAAGTGGATCTTAGAGGATGGGCAGGATTTAGGTGTGCTGTGGGGAGGAGAGAGGAAAGGAGTGTTTTTCTGTGGCTTCTGGTATCTGGAGCAAATGTGTGGAGGCAGGACGGGCAGAGTGCTGACACCGGGGTTGGGGAAGGGTGGTAGAGGAGGTATATTCTTAGCAGTAATGGCAGTAGTCTTACTTGGGTTATACTAAACTATCCTTTTTAGGTTAAACTTACTGCATTTGTCAGTATACAGATCTAAACAAAGTATTCGGTAAGACAGAAACTTATCTCTGTCATAATGGTCGGAGTGTAAGCAAACTAGAGTGCTCCTTTTCTCGATTCGCCAGGGCTCATTCTCATGAGCCAAAGATGGCTCAGCTGCAGATTAGCACTCCAGCTGGTGGGAAGGGAAGGGAAGGGAAGGATGGGTGAAGGCCATGACCCTTTCTTTAAAGGCAGGATCCAGACTTTGATCACAGTACATGTGTTCACACCCCGTTGGCCAGAACTTGCTAACATGGCCACATCAGATTCCAAGAAAGCCAAGAAATGTTGGTTTTTACCTCGGTGGCTATAAAAAAGTTACATTTTTTTATAGTAAAAAAAGAGAATGGGCATTGCAGATTATATAGCCACCTGTCACATTTGCTCTTGTGGGTATTGGGTTCTGTGAGATAAGGTATCTCTTATTATGTCCTCAATTTTCTAATTATTTTAGTAAGGCTTCAGTGGTAAAAGTGGAAGGTGATCCCTTTTAAGAAAAATAAAAATTCTGTTTATTTATCTTTGGCTGTGCTGGGTCTTTGTTGCTGCACAGAGTTTTCTCTAGTTGCAGCAAGCAGGGGCTCCTCTCCAGTTGTCACGTGTAGGCTCCTCATTGCAGTGGCTTCTCATTTCAGAGCACGGGCTTTAGGGTGCTAGGGCTTCCGTAGTTGCGGCCAGTGGGCTCAGTAATTGCGGCTCCCAGACTCTAGGGCACAGGCTCAATAGCTATGGTGCAGGGGCTTAGTCACTTCACTGTAGGTGGAATCTTCCAGGACCAGGGATCAAACCTGTGTCTTCAACATTGGCAGGCAGATACTCTACCACTAAGCCACCAAGGAAGCCCCAGAAGGGGATCCTTGACAATAATTTTTTCATCTTTTAGATTCTTATAGCCCACTGGTTATTAGTTAATAGCCCACTGGTATTTCTGGTTAAATCAAAGTAGCTTGGTGAGGTTTTTGTTTGTTTGTTTGTTTGTTTGTTTGTTTGCGTAAAAGGTCTAGAGCGGCCGGCTTTCAATTTTGTTGTTGTTGTTCTTGGGACCCCTTTGCACTCTTAAAAATTACTAAGAACCCTGAAAAGATTTGTTTCTGTGGAGTAAAGAGAGGTTTAACTGTTGGTTTTCATCTATAGCAACTCAATAAATTCTGGTGTTTAAATGTATTGAATTAAACATTTTCTACACCTAGAAGCTCATTATGGAAAGCTTTGATTTCTGTGCGCACTTTCATTGCTTTTGGCCACCCAGCCCTGCATCTACCTTTTCTCACTTGGCAGGTCCTACTCTGCCTCCTATGGAAGAGTAAAGCACTAGATATTTGCACTTTCAACCACCTTCGCAGCCTGGCCGCAGGCATGTGACCTAGGTTCTGCCAGTCACTTCCATCTCATATTTTGAAATAGAAACCAGTGACATGAGAATGTGTGTGGCAGCCCCCCAGGTGGTTTCCAGGACAGCAGCTGGTGTTGGCAGTGGCAGCTGCTGGCTGCCCTACCCATCAGCGACAGGCAGCAGGCCACAGCTGCTGTGTGATTTGAGGTGATGTTCCCAGATATGTAGCCTCCAAGCCCAGTTTCTCTAGCCCTCTTGGAAATTTTTGATCCTTCCATTATCATTCTGTGGGTTCTTTGCTTGAAACTGAGAATCTTGCTTGATCCATTCTCAGATGCAGTGTCTTTCAAAGCATTGCTTGGGAAGCCTCGTGAATCAGAATTACCACATTGGCATGATTTTTCCCCTTTATTCAGAAGCACAGAAAGCTTTATATTTACCGGCAGTCACCCTGATAAAATATTCTGTTTTCTGTTGCTGCATTACAAATCACCTCAAGCTTCATGTATTAAGACAACATGCATTTTTTATCTCAGTTTCGTGGGGTCAGGAACATAGCAGCCTAGGCAAAGCTAGGTCCACTGCTCTAGGTCTCACAAGGCAGCATGGAGGTGCTGACCAAGGTAAGGGATCAGCTCTGAGGCTCGAGGTCTTATTCTAAGTGCACATCATTCTTGGTAGCAATGGAATTCATGATGCCTGAGTCTTCAAGGTCAGCAGAAGAATGTCTTTTTCTTTGAAAGGTCTCCCACTCTGGATAATCTCCCTTCTGATGAACTTAACGTCAAATGTTTAGGGGCCTTAATATATCTGCAAAAAGTCTGTTCATCTTTGCCATATGACAGGATGTAAACATGGGAGTAAGGTCCCATCACCTATGCCATGTTTTGCTGAGGTTAAAAGCTAGTTATAGGTCTTCTCTACACTCAAGGGGAGTTGATTATATAAACCTGCAGATCCCAAGGCGTATCACAGCACCATCTTAGAATTCCACCTACCATAGCCAGGAAGACTTAGGTTAAGCCCATACTGGCTCCAGGTCTAAGAGTCCATGCTCTCAGTCACAATGACCTTCTTTCTCCTTTTGAAGCAAGTAAACCCACTTGATAACCTTGCATGGTGTTCTAAGAAAGATAACACCCAGCAGATTCTTACTGGGTGCTAGGCAATAATTACATCTCTTCATACCTCCTCTTTCCAAAGTCTGCTTCAAGAAACCTTATAACCACCTGAAGTTTTGTATTTTCAGAAAGAAATTTCCAGTAGTCTCAGATTATATAACATTGCAATTGGTTCATATTTTTTCTCAGGCAGAAATAACCCTGGGTTTGGGGATATGAGACCTGAGTTCTCAAGAAATCACCCTAGCTCTGCTTTTTCCTTTTGCCTTTGAAACAGATGAAGTGATTGAGAAGAAACAGTAAACATCGTCATCCTGTAGACAGGACAACATGGATCAGCCGATAACTGTGAACTCCCTGGTAGGTGGCACCAACTGATATTTTACATGTGGTCCGAAAACCCAGAAAGAAGAACAGAAACACACCAAATGTGAAATGAGTCACAATTACTTCAAGAAGTTAAACACTTGCCGTTTTCATCCAGCTGTGTGGTCCTCTCCTTTGAGGAAGTGACTAATAAAACCATCTTTGCCAGAATTAAAAATAATTCGTTTTTTTCCATGAAAGTGTGAAATTTTCATCCATCCGGTTTGGTTCCAGGAGTGTAGTTCTTGAGCACGACACCAGAGAGGATTTCAGAGATGACATTGTAACAGGTACTTCAACTTGTTCTGTGCCTCGGCATTTTCACAGATGGAAAGTGAGAGGTTTACCTTGTATAGTAACAGCTAAGGAAATGTTTTATGTTTAACGCTGAGATGCGGCTTTGGGATCCTTGTGTAAATGTGCAAATACCTGAAACACTTGCCCTTTTCATCTTTTCCCCTTACAGCCAACATAGTACACACCTTCTTGAGCTACATCTTAGGGGAAATAGTGTGCTAGAGAGGAAATAACAGGGGCCTAGGGATCCCATGGGTTTACTCTGTGTCCCAGATCAGTCTCTGAATGTGAATATAGCAACATTATATAATCTCCATGGCCCCATTTGGTACTTGGTGCCTTACGACTTTTGGAAACCATAGTTCTAATATTACCAGCCTGTCACTGGGGCTTGATAAACAAAGGGTGTCACTACCATCCGCCTTCTCCTGACAACCCTCCCAAACCCGCTCACTAAACGTGTCGCCCTGGGGGCAGCAGTATGCCAGATACCCTATACACACAAAGCTTAGCACCAGAACACAAATAGAGGGCCTAGTGCTTGCTCCGAAGTAGTGTTCTCTCTCTGTGGAAAAAGTCCTTCACAGTTGCTCAGTTGCTTTTGTGAGTATGTTTGAGGAGCAGAAAGTTGTAGGCACTCTTCATTTTCTGACACTGTATTGTTAAGACTGCCGCATTTTCACCTCCGCAGAAGGAGCCATTTTCCTGGAGTTCCTTGTGTGTTTTTCTAGAACGTTATGTGAAAATAATTAAAATTTTAGTGAACACGTCAATGTGAAAAATGAACACTAAGGCTTTGTCATCTGGAAAACTTTATTTACATCCAAGAAGTTCATATTCAAATGAAAAATTATAGATTGATGAAGAGTTTAGGATATTTCCCAGTTTATCTCTGAAATCAGTTTTACACTTAAGTAGAGTAGCACCATTCCCATAGACAGAAAATAAATATATTTTTCTTCAGGTGAAAAGATAGTCTAATTATAGTCACATTGTTCCCTTTCTCTCTTCCTCCTTTATTTGATATATTTATTGGTTATCATTCGTGTTACAGGGAATATACTATATTCCAGAGCACAAAGATGAGTGTGAAATGATTCCTTTCCTTCAAGGAGCTTATAAGGAGTCAAAAATACTTGTAAACAAATAATTATAACTCAGCATAGACTGGGTAATAAAAAAATGGACAAGTTACTTTTGTGTATACAGGAGGCTGGAAGTCTGCCCTAATTTTCCTAGATTTTTTTTCTGATGTCACTGAAGCATTAATCTGTGATCATATCACCGCATTCTTGGAACACAGTCAGGATTATTTGGTTACATGGGCTTTATACTGTTTCCTCACCAGCAGAGCTGAGAAGCTGCCACAGAGACTCTATGTCCCACAGAGCCGAAGAGATGTGCTATAGGGCCTTTAACAGAAAAAAAAAAATAAAAAAATTGTTGACTTTTTCACCTTTCAGAAGCACTGACTTTTTATTGAATAATTATCCTGAATTTATATGTTCTGTTTTTCCAAATGTGTATGTGTTTTTATTAATATAATACAATGTATTAATATCACAGACCCTTTTTCAGTAATTATTATCATTATTTTCTTAGTCAGGGATGAATTAACAATGTAATTATGTTGGGGTGGGGAGGGAAGGTGGTGTGTCCATATGCTGAAAAAAGCTTATTGGTGAGGTTTTATTCACTTGGTAAAGATGCAAAGAGGCCCTGAAAGCTTCTCATTAAACCAGATGTATTTTGGAATAGAAATGAATACATACAGTAACTTTGAATCTGAAACATGTCTTGGAGACCCTTCCAGTATAATGATATGCTCCCTACCGTGGCAGGAACCCATCTCTTGGCTTACTTCCCTAAGGATATAATGGTCAATGATATTTTACCTAAAATGACCTAAAACATTCGCATACCCAGGAACTGCCACATAACTGTAGCTGAAGCCTGCAAGAAATCTTAGTCCAAAAGAGCGTATGTTTACTCTGCAGATATGTGGTTTTCTTGGCATGCAGACCACATGTTTAAGCAAAAAGACCTCACTTTTATCATGTTATTAACTCATTAAAAAAAAAAAAAACCAACTTTCCTTAGTTACTGATGTCAGATATTTAGCACAAAAAATACATCTATAATTTCAGTCTGTTCATTTCTTCTTATAACCAGAGATTCAAATTTGGCTCTGCAGAAAAAGTTAGCTGCGATGCCAGACCACACGGATGTCTCCCTCACCCCCGAAGAACGGGTTCGTGCCCTAAGCAAGCTGGGCGGGAACATCACCATCAATGAAGATATCACTCCACGCCGCTACTTTAGATCCGGAGTAGAAATGGAGAGGATGGCGTCTGTGTATTTGGAAGAAGGAAACCTGGAAAGTGCATTTGTCCTTTATAATAAATTTATAACGTAAGTATTTTATCTTGGAGATCTTTGAAATTTAGAACATTGGAAACAAATATTTACATGCTCTTTTGATGAGACAGCTCGGATCAAATTTACAGTTTCCAGAAGCAGGAGAGGGCCAGGTTTTTAAGTTACCAAGTCATGTACTCAAAGGTGTCCCAATATCATCTCTGAGGCTTAGGGATGGAAGATCAGAGATGAAGTGAGGTGCGGGGATGTATATCCATAGGCCAGCACTGTAACCTGAGTGGCCCCTTCCCTCTCTTCACCAAATTTCTTGTTTCCTGTCATTCTCCCTTCACAAGAATGCAAGCCTTTGACAGCAGACATCATCTTGTGGCTCTGTCTAGATCATCTGAAATGTGCCTTAACATTCTTGAAATTTGATGGGTTGAGATCAGGGGTAAATTGATGATCCTGGGAAGGAACTGACTGGGGGACAGAGTGTAGTGGTTGACTTAACATTGCAGTCGGTGTTTCTTAAGGCAATTATTTAGCTGTGTAAGAATTGTTGTGTATCAAAGATCTTCCAGTATATTGAAAGTGGCAACATCAAAATAGTCATGTAAAAATATCACACTTCACATTAGATGCATATTTGTTAATAACGTATCCTCATTTGAACTAAAAAAAAAATGGGATTTGGACTTTCTGTACTAATTTGCCATCTTACTGTTGTGAAGATCTCCTGTACCAAAAGTGATCTCATCAGAGCCTAAGCCCTTATTTTTGTTTCCACTGAAAATCACTCATTGATTAATTGTATTAATTTACCAGGGGGTTTAATCCGAGAACATGCAAGAAGTTGAAAAGATTAACTGTTTTTTAAAATTTGTTTTTGGCTGTGATGGGTGTTTGGTGCTCTGTGCAGGCTTTCTGTAGTTGTAGCCACTGGGGGCTACTCCCTAGTTGTAGTGCTGGGGGGCTTCTCATTGAGGTGACTTCTCTTGTTGTGGAGCACAGGCTCTAAGCACAAGGGCTTCAGTAGGTGCCACTCTCAGACCATAAAGCCCTAGCTTAGTAGCTGTGGCATACGGGCTTAGTTGCTCCTCAGCATGTGGGATCTTCTCGGATCAGGGATCAAACCTGTGTCCTCTGTGTTGGCAAGCAGATTCTTATTCACTGCACCACCAGCGAAGTCCAAGATCAACTGTTTTAAATGCTGCATCCATGATTCTACCATGGGTGAAATCAAAGGCAATTAGTATGGTATGCAAAGTGGTCTCTTCATTTTATTCACGTTACTTAACTTATTGGAAATTTAAGGAATAGTTGGCAACATTCATTTTAACTGGGAAAAATCAGAGACTTTCGAGAAGGTTAAGAAATAACTGCGAAATTGGATGTCATCAACTGTCATCAATAGCACACGTTTTCCATTTTAGTTTCTGAAGTGTAAGTTACTAATTGATAATATTTTTTTCACCTTCTGAGTTTTGCACACACATTTAAGTGTGGTGAAGGGCCACTATACTATCTAAAGGCTTCTCATTGGCACCAGTGGTAAAGAATCCACCTGCCAATGCAGGAGACCCAACAGACTTGGGTTCGATCCCTGGGTCAGGAAGATCCCCTGGAGTTGGAAATGGCAACCCCTCCAGTATTCTTGCCTGGAAAGCTCCATGGACAGAGGAGGCTGGTGGGCTACATACAGTCCATGGGGTCTCAAAGAATTGTTCATGACTGAGCAGCTGAGCACACACAAATACTCTCTGAGTTACTGAGTAATCAGAATATTTGAGTTATCTCCCATCACTAACAAAATGGTCATTGGTTCAGTTATCCTCTGTGAGTTCAATTTGTCATCTACATAAATTAAAGGCTTATAGATGAAAATCTGAGGTCTCTTCAACTCTACATATCAGTGACTTTATTCTACATATAAAAGACTTAGGCAACTGACATCTTATATCATTTATTTAAGCTTTAATTTTCTCATTTGAGAAATAAGAATTATAATACCATGCCTATGCATTCAGTAGATGAGATGTGAGTGTATATGATTTGTAAACAACAGAACATCAATAATTATAAACGAAAGTTGCTCATTCATGTCCATCTCTTTGCAAACCCATGGACTGGAGCCTGCAAGGCTCCTCTGTCCATGGGATTCTCCAGGCAAGAATCCTGGAGTGGATTGCCATTCCATTCTCCAGGGAGTCTTCCTGACCCAAGGATCAAACCCAGGACTTCTGCATTGCAGGCAGATTCCTTATCTCCTGATTCCTTACCTTACCATCTGAGCCATCTGTGGGTGTAGATATTCTCAATGGTCACAAATTCCTATTCTTTCCGTAAAGGAGACCTAACCATTCTACAATTAGGAACATATGAGGAGTTCTGGCGAATGAAATGTGAAGGAAAATTGCATGTATCAGTTCCAACCTGAAACAATCAGAAGTCCTTAGTGATTCTCCAGTCCCTTTTCTTTCCCTGACCTATGTTCCAAACAGAGCAACTACAAGATTCCAGGATCTCCATCGGTTTCCATCTTCCATCAGCTTGGGTTCTCAAGCATCTGAACCATCTCAGAAACCCCAGCTTGTACTGGTACCAACCATACCTAGAAATAAACATTTGTTATTTTAGGACCCTGAGCTTTTGAGGTTCATCAGTTACTGCAGTATAGCCTAACCTCTTTCAGCCAATAAAAATCTAAGTAGTTAATTGAAACATGTCTGTGGTGAATCAATAATTAAACAATTTCAGAGGAAGGAAGGATGTGCTACTATGTTAATCAAAACTAGTATTTGCTCTAAAGGGCCATTCATTCATTTAACAAATATTTATTGGGCATTTATTATGATGAGTTGGACACTATTCTACAGGCTGAGGATACATCAGTAAGAGGAAAAAAAAAACAGAATTTCATGTCCTCGTGGAAGCAAAATCTTAACTTTATCTGGAAACAGTGAACCTGGTTTGCTGTAAGGATTTCCCTTCATTTTCACTGTCCTTTATTCCTGAAAAGGTGATGAAAAATAATTAACTGTTAATTAGCACCTCCTAATCCATTAAGGATTCTGGCTGACATTTATCTGAGTTATGAATTTTCATATACGAGTTTTTAATACACATATATATACCATGCCAGGCTTCCCTGGTGGCTCAGCTGGTAAAGAATCCTCCTACAACGTGGGAAACCTGGGTTCGATCCCTGGGTTGGGAAGGTCCCCTGGAGAAGGGAACAGCTACCCACTCCAGTATTCTTGCCTGGAGAATTCCATGGCCTATTCCATGGGGTCGCAAAACGACTGGGTGACTTTCACAGCATGGCCCTGCTGATTCATCAGTGGCCCTCTGAGTCTGTTTCTGTGAGAAGGTGTTTTTATCCCTCTTTCCAAACTCTAACATTTTCATGTGATCCTCAGTGTTGCCAGCACTATACAGAAGTAGAATGGTACTCTAGTGGGGTTAAGTGCCCAAGACCTGAGAAAAACTAAAGTGATGTGATCTGTTGAGGAGCATCCTGACTGTAACCCTCTTAGCCTCAGTGCTTAGTTTGCTGAGCTTAACTCCTCTGTAATGCCAAAATCATATTTATACTAACTTTTGATGGCAGATGGAAAGAATATAGGTTAAATAAGAAGGAAAATGGAAACCCACTCCAGTATTCTTTTTGGAAAATCCCATGAAGGAAGAGCCTGGAGGACTACAGTCCATAGGGTCACAAAGAGGTGGACACGACTGAGCACACATAAATAATGTTATTAACCACGTCCTTTTGAAAAGGAGGTTCATTCTTATATTAGAAACCACCACTGAGCTTTTTCTGTCGTATAACGCTAAGGATGTGTTTTCTCTTTCTCCAGTTTGTTTGTAGAAAAGCTTCCCAACCATCGAGATTACCAGCAATGTGCAGTACCTGAAAAGCAAGATATTATGAAGGTATTGAGTGATCAACTCTCTCTGGAGGTTCAAGTTCCCCAAGTACCCATTATTGATGCATCCGTTTCCTTTCCTCCTGTGTCTAATCCTCTCAAGAGTTTAAGTGCAAAAAAAAAAAAAAAATCATTCCATTAGCTATGATATTTTGATCTCTTCTTAGACCTTTAGTCATCATTACTGTGGAATGTCTACTTAAAACTAGGAGAAGAAAATATCTAGAATGCACTTGATCTTATGATATGAAGAAGGAATCATTTTATGATTCCTCTCAGAGATTGAGAGAATAGTTGTCTGTTTCCCCATACTTATTTAAGACAATCATTTTGGCTGGTTTTGGTTATTCCATACAATTCTCAACTCTATACCTGTTTAAAAATCAGTGTTGATTATCAAGGCAGCCACAAAGTTCTAGTCATTTTCATCTTATAGTAACCACCTCTTAGACAATGAAGTGTTTAGTGAGTGCCCTGAAATATTCCAAAGGAAAAGGAAGGCTGTTGAAATGTATTTATTTAGCGTCAATATTTGCTACATATATAGTTTCAAATATCTTTAGCTGAGATTATATCCTCTTAGATAACATTTAAGCAATGTTTTCCATTTATTTGTCTTAAGTAGTTTGGGTTGATTTTATATGATGGAGATAATGTACACAAAGTCAATCACAACATGAAATTTTAAATTACTCTCCAAAAATATTTTACCCCATAATGGAATAAAAACTCTCTTAGCCAGTTACGTCGGGCTTCCCTTGTGGCTCAGTGGTCATGACTCCACCTGCCAATGCAGGAGATGTGGATTGGGTCCTTAGGTCAGGAAGATCCCCTGGAAAGGAAAATGGCAACCTACTCCTGTATTCATGCCTGGGAAATCCCATGGACAGAGGAGCATGGTGGGCTACATTCCATGATGTCACACAGAGTCAGATACCACTTAGCAACTAAACAGCAACAACCAGTTATGTCAGGCCTGAGGGTACCTGTAAGTAGAACACAAATGGTCCTCTACATTGTTTAATTTCTGTACACTGTCTGAAGGGTCGTGCCTTATCCAGCCCTCGTGTAGCGTTTTCTTTCAGTTCTCTTGTTCATTTAATGTCAGAAAGTTCTAGATGGAAACCAAGGTCTTACGTTGCCAAGGTGACTCTTTTACTCTAATTTGGTAGTGATGGGTTAGTTGCTAACTCATGTCTGATTCTTGCAATCTCATGGACTGCAGCCTGCCAGGCTCCTCTGTCCATGGGATTTTACAGGCAAGAATACTGGGGTGAGTTGCCATTTCCTTCTCCAGGGGATCTTCCCGGCCCAGGGACTGAACTCGGGTCTCCTGCATTGCAGGCAGATTCTTTACCAACTGAGCTATGAGGGAAGCCCACTCTAATTTAGGATTATTCTTATTTTCACTTACAAGGAAAAAAAATTCTCCAAAAGCATACACATTTTCTGTCTGTGCTCACTGAATAAATGGATTGATGGAATGACAAAAGATTAACAGCACAGAAATTTTAATGGAAGAGCTTAGCTAGAGTTAGGAGTTTTGGATTTTAGTCATAAGGAGGCCATAAGTCAGTTATATGACACTGGACAAGGCTTTTGATCTCTCTGAGCCTTTGCTTCCTCATCTCTACTAAGGCTGGGGTGGGTACTTGGACGGTATTTTCCTGCCATCAAGAATCACAGAGAAGTTGTTTGCGATACAGATCCCAATCCTTTCTCTGAATATGTTGATTCGGTAAATCTGGGGTTAGGTCTGGGGATCTGTATTTTTGTAAAAGATGCCTCAACTGCTTTTTACAGTCCGTTAAGCCTGGGGATCTCTACTTACCATGTTCTCCAATGTCCCTTTCAACTATGATTCCATATAATTTACATACCATGGAATGTGCAGTTATAAATCCACTACCTGAAAATGAGGTACCTACCTATACAAAATGCTTACCTAACCAGTGGAGTCAATAAAGGTCTTACAAAGGGGATAATTTTTTCTCTTCTCTACTGTATTTTGGAGCCCTAGAAAATACTGATTTTCCCACCTTCATGTTTGATTACTTGTGTCTTGATTTCTAATACACATACCAGCTGTTTTTCTTTCTCAGCTGATGATCTGAAAGACTTTACTGAAAATTCTACTAATCAATATGTATATATATATTTTTAAAAGAAACTGAAGGAGATTGCATTCCCAAGGACCGATGAATTGAAAAAGGACCTTCTAAAGAAATATAGCGTAGAATACCAAGAATATTTGCAAAGCAAAGTAAGTTCAATTGGTACATTTATTTCATGAATTGTTTCCGTGCAAATACTTTTTTGAATTTTATTTTCGTGACTTTTTGAAATGTCATATGCATTTAAATTAAAATTAAAGAAACAGTGATGGAAAACACATTAAAAAGTTGATGTTGATGTCCAGGTTAAGCACTTGCACCAAAGATGTGGTAATTTTTATTTCCCAACAAGATCTAATAAAGTGAAGCATTAGAAAATAGGCTTTCTACAGCAGTTTAACCAGAGCATTCCTTCACTGTTTACCTGAGGCTACCACAACATTGTTAGTTGGCTATATACCCCAATACAAAATTAAAAGTTTGAAGTTGGGGAAAAAAAAGAATAAGCAGAGCTTTTTGACCAACTCTTGCCAGTGTAATCTTGAGCCAGATGGCTGCTCTTTAGCAAAGAAAGGAGGCAGTAAGAGAGGTAGGGAGAACAGTATATAGTTTCTGAGGTATCTAATTCGATTCTTAAATATTTTAATATTATGTTATTATATTCTTAAATATTATAATTACTATAATAACATAAATACAACATCCAGATGGAATAATATCTATCCATGTGAGTGAAATATAATCATATCATCAAAGGATGATGACTTCTAGATTCTTATTAAATAGAGAATGAAAAGAAAAATTATGTCTGAGATCAAAGGGCATTGAATGAAGAAACTGACCAGTCAGTCTCTAAGATATTCCAGTTCAGCACTTGAACTCTTAAGGTTTACAGCTTCTGTTTTGCTTTTTTGTTTGACTGTGTGTTTATGTGCTTTAAAGTTTCACTATTACTGATTCTCAGTTCAGTCCAGTCTCGGTACCACTGAACATGGTCACAGGCCTTGTCTACTTCCTTTGGTGTCGTCAGAAGTAGGTTTGAGTGAGCCGTTTGCACTGACAGAAGGAAGGTTGAAACCAGAAGATTCTCTCCAGTGTGGATAGTGATAATTTGATTTGAACTGTGAAAGACTGGGGCTTCCCAGGTGGCCCCTGGGAAAGGGGTAAAGTGGTAAAGACCCCGCCTGACCTGGGTCAGGAAGATTCCCCTGGAGGAGGGCATGGCAACCCACTCCAGTATTCCTGCCTGGAAAATCCCCATGGACAGAGGATCCTGGCAGGCTACAGTCCATGGGGTGGCAAAGACTCAGACACGACTGATGTGACTTAGCAAGCACACACGCGAAAGATTGAAGTAATTTTGGCGGCCCAGACAGGACAACAAGAAGGGGGAGAAAGGGCTGTTAAGTTCCCCTCCCTACTCAGCGGTGTGAACGCTAGTCCCCTCTGCTCTCTGGGAGGAACAGCGTCAGCAGTTGTGGTCTGCTGTTAGTGACACCAGTTACTCATAGTCCACGATAGGATCGTAAGTGTATGACAGGTAGAAATATTTGGGGGGATGGAATGGCAGCCTTTATGTCTGGGAGACGTAGCCAGAGCAGTAAGCCTTTGCTGCAGGCAACACTCACATCACCTGCCATCTGTTAGAATGCAGATTCTCTGGCCCCACCCCAGACCTGCTGAATGCCAGTCTGCCCTGTAACAAGACCAAGGGTTCGTGTACATAAAGTGCTGCTTTAAACTGTGGCCCCCAACTCGCCTCTGCCTCCTAGTAGCTCCCAAAGTCTAGTCTTCAACAGAATTATTTGGGAAGCTTCTTAAAGATTAATTCTCTGACCTAATAAAGCCTAGATATTTTTGTTAAGGCTGGGGAGTTTGGGAATCATCATTTTTAACAAAGCTCCTATTAATTTGTTCTGATAGAGACGATGACCCCATTCTGAGAACCAGTTTTTAGGGATACCCCCTTCTCCATAAAGTCCCAGCACTATGACTTTTAGAGTCAGATGCAAAAAGGTTCCAGGGAGGTACTATCCCTAAGAGCTTTGGATGATGATGGCAGTGTTTTCTCTCTGGTGCTGTCTGATATGGGAGCCACTAACCTGTGGTACTTAAGACATGGCTAGTGAGGATTGAATTTTGGATTTCATTTCATTTTAATTAAATTTCAATAGTCACATGTAGCTAGCAGCTACTATACTGGACAATACAGTCTAGGGTAATATGACCATTCTGTGAAATGGTCTGATCAGCCAGGCTATGCAGACAGTCCTGACTTTGATTTTCTAGTATTTAAAAGCACAGGAGGATGGAGGGAACTTGATTATCCTGACTTGTCTCTGGTAAAAATATGAGTGGACTCCTGACTGCTCTGAAATCAGATTAAGGGGCTTTTGCCACTATGTTATATATTTCTCTGTTGGTCTCAGGAGTGTCCCTGTGGGCATGTGGGAGTATCTAGCCGTGTCTGCTGGAAGATTGAAAGCATCTGCTTTCACTTTGATGCTTTTGGCCTGGAAACTAACCTTTTCCTGTGGCAACCACATTTTCTAGAACAAATACAAAGCTGAAATCCTCAAAAAACTAGAGCATCAGAGGTTGATCGAGGCGGAAAGAAAGAGGATCGCCCAGATGCGCCAGCAGCAGCTGGAGTCAGAGCAGTTTTCGATTTTTGAAGATCAGCTCAAGAAGCAGGAATTAGCCCGGAGTCAGCTGCGAAGCCAGGAAACCCCAGCACTGTCAGAGCAGATCGATGGCAGTGCTTTGTCCTGCTTTTCCACACACCAGAACAATTCCATGCTGAATGTACTTGCAGATCAGTCTAATAAAAGTGACGCAACCAGTTTTGCTGGCCACTCACCTCCTGTCAACAGGGCCTTAAAGCCACCTGCGACTCTAAGCGCTGTTCAGAGTAAGTGATACACGCCCACAAGACATGAAATCACCTCTTCTTTTGGTTTGTCTTTCATTTTTTTAAATTTATTCATTTTTAATTGGAGGATAACTGCTTTACAATACTGTGTTGGTTTCTGCCATACATCAACGAATCAGCCATCGGTATAATATGTCCCCTCTTCTTGAGCCCCGCTTTCCACCTCCCGCCCCATCCCACCCCTCTTGGTTGTCACAGAGCACCAAATTTGAGCTCTGTGGGTCATACAGCAAATTTCTACCGGCTAGCTAATTTTATATCTGGAAATGTTTGTTTCAGTGCTGCTATCTCAACTGTATTTCTGTGACATCTGGGCAGGGTCTACTCATTTTATCATGAGCCGTGGCAGTTCCCCTGTATGATGTGAATGACTGTGTCATCTGCCTTTTGCTTCATGTAACCTTAACAGTTAGGAAATGTGATTTGCCCCCTGATAGAGCAGAGACTGCATAATAAACAAGATTATATTTGATCACGGTACAGATATTTTAGAAGAGAAAGATTCTGAGCATTTTTTTCATTCATGTATTTTAATCAAGAAACACAAATCCTAAAACGTTAACACTTAACACTGGAGAAGAAAGAAGATGCTGGCAAACTTGTTTGTCCAGAACTTTGCTCAGTATTAAATGTAAATATTTAGCATTTCCCTGGCCCAGGAGGATCCGCACACATGCGTGGTTAACCTCCCAATGGATTATGTGTCCCTGCCAAGAATTAATGCTGCTTGGGACTGTTACATCAGTGCTGGCAGGTTTCCAAAACCAAGTGGGAAAATTTCCCAGCAAACGCTGTCAGATGGAGTTTGTACTTCTTTTTATTTGGAAAGACTTATGATAAGCAATCATGCTATAAATTACTCTACTGCCAGTTATTTCTGAAAACATGGTGCTATTACTTAATGGTGACCAACTTCCATAAGATATAAGCAACACATGGCAAACACGAAAAAAGAATATCCTAAAGCTTATAGAATATGAGATGTACTATCTGCAGCCTCTGCGCTTTGTGCCAAGTGAAAACAACGCACATGCATTTGAACAGTTGATCTAAGACCCCAAGATGTAAAAGCTTGTACCTTCCCATTTACATATAATCTATATGCAGAGGTAATTCTACCTTCCTTCTGGTCATTGTTCACTTTTATAAGTTTTAAAATAAAATGCAGGAAGGGGAGCACCAGGTAGTTTCATTTTTAGAATTTATATTTACCTGTAGTCTCTTGAGGGATGGGATGTAAGGTTTGTATTTTTAGCTTTTTCTCCCTTTTCTGTTTCTTAGATTTAGTGGTTGAAGGACTGAGATACGTCGTTTTATCAAGAGATCTTTGCCACAGATTTCTGCTGCTGGCAGAATCTAATACAGTGAGAGGAATAGAAACCTGTGGAATACTCTGTGGGAAGCTGGTATGGACTGTGTTTCATGTCTTCTCTGTACAGGATACTGTCAGTAGAACTGGCTTTCTTGTGATGAGTTGAGCAGAACCAAACATCCTCAGTGTCATTATGAAATTACCTGTATATAGATTAATGTGATAAAACTACTCTCATTAATGGAATTATCCTTCTAGAAAATGGATTGCAAAATCTCAGGGAGGCTATAAAGTTTGTTGTAAAGAACTCATCACACTGCAAATTAAGCCTTTGTTTTGAAGAAGGGAGGTTTTCAGGTTTCCAAAACTGTCTGGATTTCTAAATCAGATTTCCCTCCCAACTGTTGGTTTCGCATCATTCCTGTGAGTAACTCGACTTGCTTGTATCTGTGGCAGCGATGATCTTGCCACCCTTTTTCAGAAATGTGAAGAATAAAGCTAGGGTGGTGTTTTCTTTAAAGCAGCAGTTTCAGCAAACTGCAGTCATATAGTACCAGTCATATTTAAGTATGGAAGATTTTATCAGAAATAAGTGATGAAAGACAATGTCAAACTTGAAGGAGGTAAAAGAGAGAAGATGCATTTAGTTTTCTGCTTCAAGAAAGATATACTCTCTTTGGGGTATCAGTTTATATTTCTGAATCCAGGCACATTTTCATTCCTAAACATTTACTTGAGGACCATTATTTAAGGATATGTTTCATTCAACACACATTCTCCTACTGTATTCCAGTGTTAAGTCATCACGCTTTCCTGCAGGGAGAGGAAGCAGAGAAGATAAACACAGAGTAACCTGTCCCTTCCTCCCCACAGCTGCCTTCCTTGCCCTGCAGTGGGGCAGTATGCTATGGATGTGTCTTCCCCAAGACCACATGTTGTACTTAGTTTGATTGATTGATTCATTCTTCATTCATCCCTTCATCAAACAAATATATATTCACAGGCCCTGCCCTAGGTGTTGGCATTCAGAAGCCTGCCACAGCCACAGTCTTGCCACATGATACCTATATGATGCTTGTAAAGAACCAGACAGATGGTTAGTTATAAATGGAGCTGGGTGCTCTCAGTGGAAGTACAGGGTATTGTGGGAAGGTGTATGGGGGGAAGGTCAGGAATTGCCTCCCTTGGGACTTCCCTGGTGGTCCAGTGGCTAAGACGCTACACTCCCAATGCAGGAGGCCTGGGTTCGATCCCTGGACAAGGAGCTAGATCCCGCATGCAGCAACTAAGGCCCAGTGCAGCCAAATTAAATAAATGATTTTAAAAAGGGGGGGGCTTCCCTTGAAAGGTGATGTTTACATTACATATGTTTAGAATACATAACGTTAGCCATGAAAGGAGGGGCTGAGGTGGAGGCAAGTGCTGTAATCAAGGCAAAGAAAGTGTTTGCAGAAGCGTCCTGAGAGCAGAGACAGGATGGGGCTGTGGAAGGAGGGATAGCTCCTCACTGCACAAACATCTCTCATCTGAGGATCCTATCACTACAACCCTCTTCCTTTCAACTCTTTATCTGTTACCTAAGGGGATAAAAGAGGAGAAGGGGGTCACAGGATGAGACGTTTGGATGGCAGCACCGACTCAATGGACATGAGTTTGAGCAAACTGTGAGAGATAGTGAAGGATAGGAAGGCCTGGCTCGCCACAGTCCACGGGGTCGCAGAGTCAGACGTGATTTAATGACTGAACAACAGCAAAAGGATAAAAGATTTATTTTTCTTTCCCCTTTATCTAATTGCCTATCCAAAACAGTGTCTTATTAATTATGGAAAATCCCAGTAAATCCCTCCCCCCAATAGTAAAAGAAAGTCATAAGTCTTCAGGTGAAATTAAATAATAAGAAAGACCATCAACTTGCACAAACCATTAGAAATTGTCCTTCAATAATACCACAAAATTATTTAATGATCATCTCCTCTTCTAGAGAAATCTGCTGCTGTTTTATTCTGATTTTTGTATGGCAGTTCTAGTGCAGCGTCTTACTATATCAACTTCCAGGGACCAGCCCAGGATATTGATTCCTATTTATGATACATTTTTCCGTTGTGAAAATGGGTTTCAAGCACCAAACAATTGACTCTCAAAGTTTTTGGTAATTGATCCGTTTTCAAGTCTGAGCCTTTGTTTTTGAATTGTGATGCGGGTGGGAGGAGGAGGATGTAAGTGGTGGGTACTTTCTAGTCTTATTAAAACATTACACTTCCTACTCAGGCTTTTTTTTTGTTTTTCTGTCAGGTGTTTATTATTCTCTTTGCTCTTCATTTTTCAGACACATAATGAATTTACTATTACCCACTTAATAGTGCCAAAGCAGTCTGCAGGACCAGACTATTGTGACGTGGAGAATGTAGAAGAATTATTCAGTGTTCAGGATCAACACGATCTCCTCACTCTGGGGTGGATCCATGTACGTTCAACCTTTTGGGTTTTAGGTTGTTGTTGGGGTGTGTGTGTGTGTGTGTGTGTGTGTAAGGCTTTCTTCCTCCTAGAGGAATTTCAGCTTAATTAATTTATTATTTTTAATTTTTCCAAGTGTAATAAATGTCATCATATTAAAACATTTTCTTCAGTGTAAGGCAATGTCTAAATCTGTCAAATCTGGATCTGGAGAGGGCTATTATAAGTAAGCTTTTTTTTCTACCAGTCCAAGTTAAAAGAGAAACTTTTGGAAGTCAGGTTGGCTTGTCTTGATGATTTTATGTAGTCTAATGGAGGCCTAGGAAAATTTTTATCTGTCTAATGTGATTAGACAATTTTTAATATTCCTTTTCCATTGGCTGTGGGTCTAAAGTAGATTAAGAAAATTCCTGAAAATGTTTCTTTTAAACAATGTTTGTACTTGTCAAATAGGAATCATACACTTCATTGTATAAATACCTCCCCTACAGGCCACAGATATTTGTGCCGTTGCATATATAGCCATGGAGTGGGACCAAAAATTTGTGGTCCAACATTTACCAAGCCACCATAGAAGCGGGACAGGGCTTACAAATCAAAAGACATGAGGTTAAATATCAGCTCTGCTGAGAATTCACTGTAGGAATGTTGGCAAGTGACTTAAGCCATCTCAGTATCAGCTTTTCTTCCATAAAATAGGGACATAATCATGGACTTCATATGTCGGTGAATTTCTCAACACGTTTTCTTCTCAGGACCCAGAATATTGAAGCAACTGTTATTGGTGATGATATGGTACTTTTGCTATCCACAGTTTCCCTATTTGGTGAACATTTTTCCATCCAGTCTCACACTGGGCCTGGGGAAGGAACAAGTCTTCCCACCAAAGACCGAGAAGGAACCACCTTTTATTTTGCTTGCTTTATAGAGGAGTATTTAGTAGTGGAAAGACACACACCCACGTCGACACACACACAGTCACCAAGCTTCCGGTGTTGTGTGATTCAGGAGAGCAGAGGAGACTGCAGCCCTGTCATCACGTGTCAGGACTCCTGGCCTCCTGTTTCCAGGTTCCCTCATTGATCCAGTGGGGCTACTGACTGCCTTCTCTCAAGACTTGGGATTTAGGACTTCCCTGGTGGTACAGTGGATAAAATTTGCCAGCCAATGCAGGGGACCTGGGTTCGATCCCTGGTCTGGGAAGATCCACATGCCGCCAAGTAACTGAGCCCGTGCACCACAGCTGCTGAGCCCGAGCTCCAGATCCTGGGATCCGCGGCTGCTGAGCCTGAGCGCCGCAACTGCTGAATCCCTCAGGCCTAGAGCCTGTGTTCCACAAAAAGGGAAGCCACCACAACGAGAAGCCTGCACACGGCAGTGACAGAAAGGCCGTGTGCAGCAAGGAAGACCAAAAAAAAAAAAGATTTGGGTTTAAAAGTTAAGATCATTTCTGTTCCTCAGTTGATCTAGGTCTTTGTAGAGCAAGAGTTATTTTTTCCTTGCACAACACATATCTCTCTGTAAACAGACATCAATGGGTTTTACCTTCATTCTGTTAAATAGAGAGGAGTTTTTAAATCTCGCATTTCTTCAAAAGATCATAGTTATATGTAAAGACATGAAGTGATTTGTATGGGTCTGTGCCCTTGAGTTAATAATAAACATTCAAATAACAATAACAGCAATCATAACAGCTAATGATTTTGATACCTTTCAGTGTACTGGGCACTGTTCTATGAATTTTACATTGGTTGTCTCATTTAATTTTCATAGTAATCCCATGAAGAAAATTATTATTATCGTTATTTTACAGCTGATGACATAGGTATGAGGATGTTAAAGAATTTTCTCAGTGACATACAACTAATAAGTGAGGAAGCCAGGACCCAGCATGAATACGACCTTGGATTCATGATTTAAGTGGTCATATTCCTTTTCAAAAGTGGTTGGAGTTTGTTGTGAATTTAAAAATCATTATGAATGCATGTATTTTTCATGGTCAAATATAGACTTCTGATTTGCCTCTCATAAACACTTCCGTATATAGCCAAAACCCAGAAGATAGTTCTTTTAATTTATAATCTCCCCTTTCCTCTCATCATGCAAGATGAGCACCAAACATCTTCAACAGCTCCCAGAAGTCCTTTCTCTTATTGTAGGGGGCGGAGATCCATGAAAGGATACCAGCATAGTGGGATATATTTAGCAAGACTTTTCCTTCTGTGTCCACAGTTTCATATCTTGAGTATCTTGCAGTCGAGGTTCTGTTCCTTGCAGGCAAGTTACTTAAAGGAGGCTCAGGATCTTTATACATAAAACTGAGGTGTTAATAATAAGTATCTCCCAGATGAGTTGCAATGATTAAATGAGGATCTATTTAAAGCCTCTGGCAAATCTCCAGTTTTATCTTTCCCAATAAGCAGAAAGGATATAAACACTCCCAAGAGTCTCTTTTCAAAGTCATAGTTATTCCATAGACGTATGAAGGGAAGGATTATGTCAGTGAGACATTTTTCCAAATCCTTATTTGATTAATGGTGGTAAAAAAGAAAAAGCTAATAGCTAGAGTTTTTTCTTGGAATGGGCTCTGGTTTTGGCTAAGACTTATCTGTTGCTTGTTCAAGAAGATTGTCCTCTTTTCTTTTTGTAGACACATCCAACCCAAACTGCATTCTTATCCAGTGTTGATCTCCACACTCACTGTTCCTATCAGCTCATGTTGCCAGAGGCTATTGCCATCGTCTGTTCACCAAAGCATAAAGAGTAAGTGTAACTTGAGAGGGTTTAAGTAAGGTTTCATCAGGGGCTGCTGGGTTCAGGTGTGTCCACACAACAGGTTGAAGCCCTAGGGAAAACAGGTTGGTTCCTGCTGGCTTCCAAATACGTGTCTTTTGCTTTCTAAGATCCTTTCCATGGTAGAATTACCATGGAATTCTTTCTTTAGTTAATGCGACCTTAAAGTGGATAAACCAGATGTTCTTTCAGTTTGCCATTTGGGATCTTAGTTCTGTTGTATGATTTCTTTTGTGAGAAGATATCCAGCTCAGGGAATTCCCTGGTGGTCCAGTGGTTGGGACTCCACACTTCCATTCGTGGAGGCATGAGTTCGATCCCTGGTCAGGGAGCTAAGATCCTCTTGTCACACAGTGTGGCCAATAAAAAAAAGAAAGAAAGAAAATTTTTAGATTTAGCTTAATTATCTCCAAAATCTTCTTAAGTTAGGAGCAGAGGAGTCAGCCACTGGAATCCCAGCTTGACTAGCGACCACTGTGAGCCTCAGTCTTGTCAGACCCCTGATACCTGCCCATCACAGATTACTGTGAAGGTGAACCTAGATGATAGTTTATGTAAAGGGCTTGGTGTGGTGCCTGGAACTATAGCCAGCACTAAATACATATTTGCTGTGGCTATATAAATATTAGTTATACCTTAGAAATCCTGCAGATTCAGTTCCAGACCACCAGGATAAAGCAACTAACGCAAGTCACATGAAATGCCTTGGTTTCCCAGTGCACATAAAACTTTGGTTCACACTGTAGTCTGTTAAGTGTGCAATAGCATCATGTCTAAAAAACTGTACCTACCGTAAATTTTAAAAAACCACGTTGCTCAGAAATGCTATCCTCTGAGTCTTCACCAAGTCAGAGTAGTGACAGCAAAGATCACTGATCATGCTTTTCCATAACAAATACAATAATGAAAAAACTTGAAGTATTGTGAGAATTGCCAAAATGTGACAGAGAGATCTGAAGTAAGCAGATGCTGTTGGGAAAATGGCTCCTGTAGACTTGCTTAATGAAAAGTTGCCACAATCCTTCAATTTGTAAAAAAACACGATATCGTTAAAGGGCTGTAAGTGAAGTGCAATAAAATGAGTCTGCCAGTCATTTTATGTATGACGGCATACATGATCGATAGAGGATAGAAATATCCGTCGCTTGTAATTTCTTCCCATGGGATCTTGGCGTTTCCTCTGAGGTCTCCCACTGCCCTGTTACCGTCCTCCAGGCACTTGGCATTAGCACTGGTCTCTCTGGTCTTCCTCTAGGCACCAGCACAATATTGATTGTTTTTTTTTTTAAAAACTGTGAAGTTTATAGTTTGTAGTTTCTTTCTCTGTTCCATTTGAGGAGTATGTATGCATGTGCCATTCAAATAAAACATCTGCAAAGCCCAGATGATCCTTAATTTTTGTACCTTTTTTCCCTAAAATTTAGCACCGGCATCTTCAGGCTCACTGATGCTGGCATGCTTGAGGTTTCCGCTTGTAAAAAGAAGGGCTTTCATCCACACACCAAGGACCCCAGGCTGTTCAGTGTGAGTAGATAAACAATGTTGATTATTTTTTGTACACAGTATTTACTTTTCACCCCTTCCTTTTTTAAAAAAATGAAATATAGCTGATGTAACATGTTAGTTTTAGTTGTACAATATAGTAGCATTTTCATACATGAAATGATCACCAGGGTAAGTCTAGTACCATCTGTCCTCATACTAAGATTTTACAATATTATTTACCATATTCTTTATGCTTTAGTACACCCCGGTGGCTTAAAAAGATGTAGCCTTGTATATGCATCCACACACACACACACAAACCCATGCACACAGTGAAATATTATTCAGTCGTAAAAAATAAAGTCTTGTCATTTGCAACAACATGGATGAATCTATAGGGTATTATGCTAAGTGAAATAAGTCATACAGAGAAAGACAAATACCATATGCTTCCACTTATATGTGAAATCTGAAAAGCAGAAACAAAACAGAGTAATAGGTACAGAGGGTAGGGGGTTTGCAGGGTGAAATAGATGAATATTAAAAGGTATAAATATCCAGTTATAAAACAAATAAGGCTCTGTTTTATAAGAGGGAAATAGTAGCAGTATGATACAGGATAAAACCTTTTATTACTTAGTTTAGAATTTTCTTATTTCAAAAACTTAATCAAAATCTTTGTATTTCCTTCTGATGTCTTGTCATTATTATTTACAAAGGAAAGGCTATTTCTATAGCAGAGTTGATTACACATAAAGTTTCCTTTCCATCACTGTATATATTTGGGACTATGTAATTTAAACATTTATAGTTTTCTTTGACGTCCCCAAAAGCAAGCAGTTATTAAAGAAAATGAGATTAAATGTGTCTTGAATTATATCTGCTTGATACGACCATATTAGTTTTTCATAACAGTTCAATGAAAATTGTAATCCTGTTTTTTGATGCTGCTGCTGCTGCTGCTAAGTCGCTTCAGTCGTGTCCGACTCTGTGCGACCCCACAGACGGCAGCCCACCAGGCTCTGCCGTCCCTGGGATTCTCCAGGCAAGAGCACTGGAGAGGGTTGCCATTTCCTTCTCCAATGCAGGAAAGTGAAAAGTGAAAGTAAAGTCGCTTAGTCATGTCCGACTCTTAGCGACCCCATGGACTGCAGCCTACCAGCCTCCTCCATCCTTGGGATTTTCCAGGCAAGAGTACTGGAGTAGGGTGCCATTGCCTTCTCCAGTTTTTTGATGAGCTTCATGTAACTCCAGAGTAACATTATCTGAATACATCTTTTTCTGTTTGCTTGGCTGTTCCCTGTCTGAGACATCAGAGAAACATGATTCTGAAGTTAGGATTTATTTAACATGAAAACTACTTGGCACCTTCTGTAAATATTTTCTTGCTGTTGAAAATGAGTATATATGATTATGTTTGTTCTGAGTGGAAATATTTTTCAAAATTAGGAACATTTTTAAATCAGGAAATTCATACTCCTCATCTAGAGAGAATCATGTTAAAAATCATGAGCTGAAGCCAGTCTTTCTTTCCTAGGTATGCAGACATGTGTTGGTTAAAGACATAAAGATAATCGTGTTGGATCTAAGGTGATACGTTCCGAAGATTAGCACCCTCCACGCCAGACACTTACCTGTGGACTCTTGGTTGCTGGATTTTCTTAAGATGTTTCCAGAAATGACTGATATTTTATATTTATACATTTTAGATCAGAGAGTTTGATATTTATTACTTTTGCACATTTTGACGCTTTATTTTTGGGTTGCTTTGTCTTAAAAGAGATTCCAGTGTTGTCAGTACCTATTAATGTGCCCAAATACTATGACCACATAATAAATTGTGCTGCAAACAACATGGCTGGTTTTAAACTTATTTTTTGGATGTATAGTTGATGTACAGTATTATGTAAGTTTCAGGTGTACAACTTAGTGATTCATAGTTTTTAAAAGTTATCCTGTCTGGTATTTTGAGAGATCTCTGCATGAGTTTTGAGAGCTTCAGATGTTTCGCTATTTTTTTTTTCCCCTGTAAAATGCAGTTCCAAACAAGAACTCCTGAGTACCAGGTGATCTCTAAGACAGGCCATCTGTTTCTGCAATTTTTCCCTGTGGTGGTCAAGGAGAGTGTGAGAAGAAACACAACTGCAGACGGTTGAGTCCATCCTGTGATTCTCAGAGCCAGGGAATCCTGGCTCAGAGTCTGCAGTCAGTCTTAGCGTAGGAGACCAGAGCCTGAGCTGCTCTCCAGGGTCAGGTGTCAGAGGGCCTGAGATAAACTGTGACTCATGAACTCGATTTAGAGGACTAAGCGCAGAGACACGTGGGAGAGGAATAAAAAAAGGCCCAGACTTTCACCTATCTCTGTGTAAGTCAGTGGGGTGACAGGGAGAAGAAATGAGGCATAGGAAATCCTGATAATTCTCAACCAAAAAGAAGAAATAAAATCATTTGGAAAGGACTTTTATAATTAAAAGTGTCTATATAAACCAAGGCACAGGGAATAGAAAGAAAAATATGTTTAAACTCAATAGGGTATCATGAATACAATAGGCTTAGAATGGGATTTGTGACTGGTACCTGGATAATAAAAGCATTTACCTGGATTCAAAGATAGTAGATTAATAGAAAAGGGACTGATGGAGTATGTTGACAAGTTGAATTGGTAGGAAAACCCTGAGAGTGGAAACATTATGAAGAAAATTTAGCCCAAAAGAAAGGGAGAAGAAAGAAAGTCAAGCCAACCTGATCTAATCTCTCTTTTCAAAGTCTTGGCCTGTCAACCACAGCTTTCCCAAATTTTGTCTTCCTCCTGGCATTGTATCCTGAATGCTCTTGTCTGCATGTACAAGCATCCACTTTTTAGTGCAAGGATTTCTGTAATCCTTGGAGGAATATTCCCTACATTCTGTGCCTAGATCAAATAACATCCCTCCTCCTTTTGTCTGCTCCCTAAAACAGGTATCATGGCAGCCAGCTCCTACTCCAGTTCTTATTCACTGTGGGCAGCTCAGTGGCTTGTTTTGGCCTATGACAACTTGTAGGCTTGGAAAGTTCAGTTTCCAGACCTCAGAAGCAGATCTTTTCCTGCTCAAGGCACCAAGACCTGAGTCTATAGTCTCTGTCAGCCAAGGGCAAATTACCCTTTTGAACCTGGCTCCACAAACAACCCACTTTCTCCTGAGTGATGCTGTCCTCAACGTCTTAGAATTTAAGGACAGAAAAATCCTGACATACTTGATCACAGGAAAAGATTATATAACTTATTCAAGTAAAAATAACTGTTAGGACTAGGCAGAATTGAGAAATGAATGATATCCTCAGAGTAGAAACCAAAGACAGTGTAATAGATCACGAGGATGTAAGATGAGAAACATCTGATGAAAAAACTATGGCCATGAAATGGTGCCTAGAGATAGAAAGGACTCAACTGAAAGCCCAGAACTTTTAGCTTCTTAGCTTTCTGGAGAGAATAGAAAGAGCTGCTCTGACCATTCAGAGCCAATTAGATCCCTTCTGCATAGCAAATTAGACGACTCACTTTTCATTAAAAAGATTATGTCTCCTAAAGGAGTAGGGCATTGTTGGCATTTTTATTCCTTAGCAAGGAGATGTGAAATGTCAGACCTGAAACGAATTTTAAAAAGTTGCCCTGGGAGGGTGTGTGGTTTTCTTATTGCTGGTTGCAAACCCAACTAGCCAGATTTGCCGGGAGAACCTTGTCCCAGAGCTGAAGGCAGCAAACCCGTGACTTGCCCTGCCTGGAAGAGTCTGTGTCTGAAAGAGAAGTCATCAGACACGTGGCCACGCAGCTGAGGGCTGGGCCGACTGAAGCAGAACCCAAGCGAGTCACCCTGGCGGTCCTCCTGAGTGTGAGTGTGAGCGTGTGTGCCTGGGTGCGACCATAGATGTTCCCTGGAAGTGCTTCCTCTGGCAGAGCTCATGCCCAGCAGGGGGTGCAATGCACTCTTTTAAAAATTAATCCATTCCAGAACCCCATTTGCCCACCTCCTTACCTTCAAAGGAGAAGAGAGTTCATTTCTAAGATAATTCATTTCTATCAAAGGCAAAGATAGTTCATTTCTTTTCAGGTTGGTGCTTCTGTAAAACCAATTACACCTTTTATTGGAGTATAGTTGATTTACAACATTGTGTTGCTTTCTGTTGTAAAGTGTATCAGTTATACTATTATATTAACACATAAACATATATCCACCCGTTTTTAGCTTCTTTGCCCATATGGGTCATTTCAGAATATTGAGAATTTTCTTCAGTGTTTAATGCTACTCTGTTTGTATTCAGCGCCTGGCACCTGGTATGTACTTGTTATGGGCTTAGTTGTGTCCCCCCAGAAATCGTATGTTGAAGTCATAAACCCCCAATACTTTATTTATTTTTTTTGTTACCTTTTTTTAAATTTTTTTTTATTTTTATTTTTTTTTATTATTGTTTTTGCCATACATTGTTATGATATCACCATGGGTTTACATATGCTTCCCCTCCGGGTCCCCCCTCCCTCCTCCCTCCCCCCCGGGAAATCTCGCTGCACCAGTCCCTAGCATCAATCCTGGGCTGGCGATTGATTAGACACATGACATTAACATGCTTCAATGCCCTTCTCCCATATCATCCCACCCTTACCCTCATCCACAAAGTCCACAAGTCTATTCTATACGACTGCGTTCCTTTTGTTGTCTCCCATGTTGGGTTCTCATTACTGTTTTTCTAAATTCCATATATATGTGTTAATATACTGTATTGTTGTTTTTGCTTCTGGCTTACTTCACTCTGGATAATGGGCTCCAGTTTCGTCCATCTGCGTAGAATTGCTTCAAATGAATTTTTTTTTAATGCTGAGTAATATTCCATTGTGTATATATACCACAGCTTTCTTATCCATTCGTCAGTTGATGGGCATCTAGGTTGCTTCCATGTCCTGGCTATTGTAAACAATGCAGCGATGAACATTGGGGTGCACGTGGCTCTTTCAATTCTGGTTTCCTCGGTGTATATGCCCAGCAGTGGGATTGCTGGGTCATATGGCAGGTCTATTTGCAGCTTTTTAAGGAACCTCCACACTGTTTTCCATAGTGGCTGTACTAGTTTGCACTCCCACCAACAGTGTAAGAGGGTTCCCTTTTCTCCACATCCTCTCCAGCATTTATTGCTTGTAGACTTTATTAGTTTTGCCATACAATGACAT